>JAUCMX010000023.1:11952520-12185020 GCA_033459395.1 Hemibagrus guttatus
GGGTACGTTCAACAAATAACCATACTGTTATCAACGTCTACCTTACTAGCTAACGTTAGTTGAAATTAGCTAGCATACCAACTTCCCAGTTCAAATTGCAGCTGACACATGATCCATCCCGGGATATATTTGTCCATTCCATCTTTATTTATGGTATCTTATGGGAAGCCGAATACGTCAAGAGTATGGGAAGCCGAACACATCAAAAGTGGGACGAAACCGCGCCACCCAATTGAGCCGCCCTCCCGGACCAAATATTTGCGCGGCCAAATTGACAGATCAGCGCGACAGTCTGGATAGCACAGAGATGAGCTCGTTTACTTGCCCCGCCCAGTGGATAGCGCAGCGCGGACCAGTTTCAGTCGAGCAGCATGGACCAACTTGAGCAGCGCTTCTCGAAACACAAAACTTGCGTGACCTACTGGAAAGCGCTGCGCGACTCTGATGGAACCCACCCACCATCAATTTTACCATCAGTTCACCATCAGTTGTACTTCGGAAGATACCATTAAACCAAGATGGGTGGTCTAAATGTTAAAAATATTTTAACAATTTACAGTCTGAAAAAAATGATGTTTTTTCAATTTCTAAATTAATATAAAAAATGTGTCCGGGTTCAACAGGTTATTCACATAGATATTATAGAAATTTTTTAAAAACTTTATTCGTAGGTCTCCCCAGTTTGGCAAAAGAATAGATGAACCACGCCAGTACTTGTGAATACTTGTGAATGTCATTTTTACTTTCCCGCTGTTGTCATGGACAGTAGTGGGAACGTATTACTTGAGTTTGCTTTTAGTAACTTTAAAGATGCTTTGGCGGTGCATCATCTGCTGCGTTTTTATTACTTTATCATGGAAATTGTTATTGAGCGATATTAATAGACTGCACAGTCGTAGACCTGATTTCTGGTTGATCTGTGGTATTCACTGGTGCACTGAGGAATATAGAGTCTACAATGAACCTTTTCCCATCCCAATTACTTAGTCATATCTATAAAATTTTAGATTTCACAAATACTTATCTTTTAACAGATGTAACAGATTAATTCCTGAGTTTAAGTTAAGGCAATGGGGTGTTGCATGTATATTTTTGTAAGGCATTCTGTTCTTTGGGGCATACATTTTTCTAACCATGCAGCTCCGCTGAACGATCTGCTTTTTGTGTGGAGTACTGATTATGACAACTCATTTAACTATTTGAAAGAAGTGCTGTCCTTGGTTCCCATTGTGACACTGCCGGACTTCAAAGTGCCTTTCAAAGTTTATGCAGATGCCTCTAAGTGGGCTGTTCACAGGAAAAAGATGGACTTGAGTGTGTTGTGGCCTATGCCAGCTGTGCTTTAAGACATTGAGACACACAGAGGCATTGGTCCACTTTTTATGGGCTATCGTTTGGGCAGTGGGAGAATTTAGACACTATCTCGGACTTTCTTCTTTCACCATAATTACGAATAATCGTCCACTTCTCGTGCTACGATGTATGTCCATCAAGGATGATCCCACGGGCAGAAGGGCTAGATGGCTTTTGGAATTGGACCCGTTAAATTGGGTGCACAAAGAGGGCAATCAGCACAAAAATGCTGATGCAGTGTCCCGCCGCACGGTGACATCAGACATGGAGGATGGTGAGACGGTAGCTGAAGTAATATGGGACGTGAATGTGGTGAATGCTGCACAATCTGATAATGACACTCACTGCCTGTTTGAGGACTACATTTTAATTCATGGCATTCCTGAAACTTTGCATCCAGATCAGGGCCACCAGTTTGAATCTGAAGTGGTCCTGACCCTCTGTCGGTTGCTGAATATAAAGAAAACATGCACCACTCCCTACCATCATTCGGAATGTCAAATGGCTAAGATATTTGTCCCTGTGTGGAATGATTACATCAAGTTGCGTTTGCATACACATGCTCACCTCATTCTAACACCAAGTTCTCACCATACTTTAAGGTTCATGGGTGAGAACCAAGGATGCCTACTGACTTGCTACTAGCTACACATACACTTAACCAGAACATTTTATGCTGCATTCATTTCCACTTTGCTTGAAAAACTACAGGATGCTTTCAGGAGTGCCAGAATGTACAGTGAACTGTATCATGATTCATGCCTCAGACACCAGCCTTATGAGGGCAGTGCCATAGTGCCTCATAAGCTGGAAAGGACCTTTTAAGATTGTACAAATCTTAGAGTCTGATGGAGAGTCAGAACTGACATACAGGATTGTTAGCCCTATGGATTCAGATGGACAAGGACAGGTTGTGCATTACAATAGGCTGAGACCTTATACATTGCCTGTTCCCATATTTTCATCTGAGGAGAGACTGGGGTTCCTCATTCTTTGCGTGATTTCCCTTCTAAAGAGTCTGACATGTTGGGGTGAGGCACTTGAGGGACCTGAGGGACCTGAAGAGTTCATACCTGTGTGAGTAGGGCTGGGAGGATGTTGAAACCTCCTAATCGCTTAAAAGATTTTGTGCTGTACTAATGAAAAAAAGGGAAAATTGTTGGAGAAATCAAAACTGTAGGTAAAGGGAAAGGGTAAATTGTACTAATGTTTCATGTTACAGTTTTATTGTCGTGCATGGGAAACTTTAAGCATTAAGATAAGAAATAGCAATAAAATAGCACTCAGAAATAGCAATAAAATCTCAACGATAAGGTATAATAACTTATCAAGATAATTTAGGACAGAAAAATCAAGTGAAATATTCTAACATAAAAACTGCCTGGTTAGAAGAAATATCTTGTCAGACAGAAAAAACAAGTATATGTTGCTTTGATTTAATATATTTCATCTTACTTAGATTTTATTTTTTTTCAGTGTAGGAGATATTCATTATTTTTCACTGTATCTGAAAACACTTTCTTGTCTTTGAAGGCAAGTTTACCAATGGCATGCTACTGTCCTGATCAAAAGAGTGGAAAAAAACTGGCATTGTCAAAACTGTGCCAGCATAATGACCAGGTCTGAATATTTCAAACCATTCACAAAATCATGGTATGTTAATGAAAACTAATTATATACTCTTTGTAGTGTTTGACCACTTATTCTGCTTTTTAAAATCATTTTATTATTTATTATTTTTTTCCCCGTCATTGCAACAGATATTGACAGTGAAATATTCACTTTCAACCCAGATGAAGCAGAGAAAGATTATTACTAAATAGTATTAATCAAAATGGAATGTTATCATATGTTTCCAGATTTGGAAGTACCTTCTGTGAATACTGCTGTCAATTCATTTCAGCACCATCTCAAATTCAAGAAGACAGAATGCTGCAAGTGAGATTTCCCATATATGTGCAGAAGTTTTTACCAGGATGACTGTGATAATTTTATGATTGTGATTTTTATGATGAAGTGGAGGAATGTAGGAATTTCATGAGCATAGCTGCCCAAAGTGGAAACCCTGGTAAAGAATGTTACTATCTAGAGAGGACCAAGAAAGCAGATTCAGTCTTCAAATAAATGGAAGCCACCATCTTGTGAAAATTGGAGTCAGAATTGTTCATCCTTTAGTCATACTCAAAGAAATCAGTCAACAATTATACTAAGCACTACCTGGAAATCTGTACACAAATAGAAAAAGAAATTGCTGCTTTCCTTGATTTTAATCTATCTCTAAGGTCTTGTTTACCTATCTCTAACATCTCCTTCATCAGTGCAGTTTGTTTAAAATTATGTGACTGGTTAAACCTACAAATGTATTGCAAGTGTTTTTAAGTTCATACAGTCAATATTGAATTATTATTAAATTGAGCTGAATTGAACTGAAATGATAAAAATGACAGTACATCAGTAGATGATATTTGGATCTATCACTGCAGCATTTTGTAGAAACACCAGAAAGAAAGTGTATTACCCATGAGTGTTTTTTAAATATTGCTTTCCATATTTAGTAAACCCTTTGCTGTTATAATAATCTTTCTTTTTGATTAAGTAGCCTTTATTTGTCACATATACATTACTGTACAATTCTTTCTTCACATACCCCATTGCAGTGGTGGCAGTTTGGCAGTGCTGTGGCTCGAACCCCAAGCTTACAATTAACGATCCAGTGCCTTAACCACTTGAGCTGCCACCGCCCTCAAAGAGGCTATAGCGCAGGCTGCACATAGTAGAGAAGGATGGTTTTGAGCAATTGACCTCTGGGTTATGGGTCCAGCACTCTTCTGCTAGAGGGTTTTCCACTAGATTTTGGAATGTGACTGTGAGGATTTGCCCATTCAGGCAGAAGAGCAGGAGATTTCAGGAACTATTTCAGACTAGAAGGACTGGGGCAAAATCAGTGTTTCAGTTTATTCCAAAGGTGATCAGTGCGGTCAGGGCTGTGTACAAGCCATACCAACCTTGGCAAACCATGTCTACCATGGACCTCTGTGCACAAGGGCACTGTCATGCTAGAGCATGTTTGGGCTAAGCCTCTTAACATTTAATAACTAAGCTGCAATTAAGGAAAATCCCATATATTTGTGTACTTCCAACTTTGTGGCAAAAGTATGAGAAAGGCCTATATGTGGGTGTAAATGGTTAGGTGTTTGGATGACCCTGGAAGCACTGACCCTACAGTAGGAGAAAGGACTATATGCTGGAGGTTTCGCCAGGGTGTGTCCCATTAATGCCATTATAGCTGCAACTAATGACTGTCACATGAAAATCAAGTCCAGTCTTCAGAGGGTTGCTTCTACAAACTACAGAATAAATTGTCTTGATACTTTGTCAAAATGAGACATTTTTTATTTTTAATAAATTAACTTGTTTTGCTTTGTGATTATAAATTATTGTGTGGAGATAATGCAAAGATGAATTTAATATTTAGTAATATACAATAAATTGAATGAAAAGACTAAATACTTTCTGATGTTTTGTTATCACTTTCTGTTCCATTTACAGGAATTCTACAGGAAAGAAAAGACATAATCAGTCACCTTGGTATTTAAAATAAAAACATGAACTATAATTTCTCTCTCTCTCTCTCTCTCTCTCTCTCTCTCTCTCTCTCTCTCTCTCTCTCTCTGTGGACAGACAGACATTGTTGGCTGTGTTGTCCCCCTTATTAGAAAGTGGAAAGGAATGAGATGCAGCCGTTGAGAATGACCAAATATAGGCATTTCATGGGTGCAGAGGGTAAGTCTAAGACAGCTGAACATAAACTGCGCTGCTGCTGTTCATCCTCAGGTCCACATTTAAAGAAGGGATAAAACTGCTGGATAAATGCTTTTAAAACAAGACATAACCTTCACACCACCTCTACACCACACCACACTATTGGTGTGGGGGATCTGATATTAGAGCAGTATGGAAATGTTCTACCTTAAACAGAAGGAACACTTAATTTCACCTCTAACATTTATCAACTAGTGAGAATTATCGACATTTAGTGAAAAATATTTTTTGTACATATTTGCAGGTTAAATTATTGCTCTATACCAAAGTATTTAAAAGGTTTTCCAAAGGAACAACACAGTTACTAGGGCAGTGTTTTTTTGGCCAGAGAAGAATAAAAGTCAGGGAAAGCAGCATTAGTATTAAAGAGTCATTTGAATTGAACTGATGCTTATTTGTTGTGAAATACTTAAAAAAAAAAATCAGACAACACATATTGGTGATCATTTTCACTCCAATAGCATGTTCAGTGTAACACCATCTTTGTTTAGTTTCAGCTGTGCCATTTTAGACAGACATTTAAGCCCCTTAAAATTAATTATTAATTAGTATTAATCAATCCAAACATTGCTCTTGTTTAGCCAAAAAATAATTTATTACTTCTGTATGTGTTATTCCGTTATCCGTTGCTCTGCACATTCTGGTTGTGTGCTTTGTGTGTTTCCTATGTTATATCCAGAGTTCTTGTGTGTCTCAGAGTCCTGAGAATTCATTTTATTGTTGCAATAGCATTTATAGTACCGCCAGAGTGAATTACAACACCTTTTCTACTCACTTGCTTGTAATTTGTGATTCGTTCTTGACCTTAAGCTTTCTACTGTGTATTGTAATTTTTGGTAAATATCCTTGTGAATGGTCCAAGTCAATGGGTGAAGGTTTTGGCTGCCATTCACTGCTGGGTGTGGGTGTTTAGGTTTTTGCTAGAGAAAAAGGGAAGCATTCATCGTTTGGTTATTTTCTTTATTTTTGTAGGCAAGTCAGTTTCTCTTCCTTTAATTATTCTGGAGGTTCTTTATTTGCCGGTATGTTCTTTATTCATCCACATTTTTCCATCACATATTTCTGTTATTGTTTCAACCTTAAATTGAGCTATAGCATAAGTAAAATATTTAAGTTTTTGTCAACTAATTATACTGCATGTCAATAAAATAAAAATTTAAACGTGCTTTTAGAAAGTTTCTTCTTATGTAAGAATATTACTGTAGTCACATAATAATCTCAGTGAAACCATCCAGAACAGATGCATTCATTTAAATAGCATAGAACTATTTTTAAACCATTTTACTATAAAATAAAATTTTCAACTGCCCAGCTGATAACATAAGTGTGAGAAAAGTGGAACTCTAATATGTGGCAGTGCACAGTACTAATTTAAAAGAGGATCAGCACCTAAATGAAATCCAATGGAGAATAAAATGAGATTAATTATCAGTATAATTTATAGTTGTAGTGATTTAAAGTCATATACTCTTTAGGAAAGAACAAATATTATCCTGAGAAAGTAATTTCTTACACATTAATTCATTAATTAAACATAAGCAGTATTATACAATATTATACTGATGTGCACTAATCAACTATGTGCAATGCAGTAAAGCTTGAAAACTATGTATTTGTTTTATTTTGTATATATATATTTTATATATATATATATATATATATATATATATATATATATATATATATATATATATATGTGTGTGTGTGTGTGTGTGTGTGTGTGTGTGCGTGTATGCATGTGTATGTGTGTGTATGTGTGTTTTATTGTTTTTTTTTAAAGAAAAAATCATTACACATTCCATATTGTTTAAATGTCAGCTGCAACTTAACAAAAATGTTTGGTTATGAGAGTTCCAATTTCATTACAATAAAATATCCTTCCTGCAGAGCTCTCCATAAACAAACAGACCCATATCCTGTAACACACACATTCATTAGTTTACTATATGTATTATTTCACTTAGTGCAAATATCAACACGGTCTGGAACTCTTAAACTCTGAGCACCATGTCTGTACCAGGTTTCCATTCCTTTCCATAGAGCATGACAGAATACTGGGCTGAAGCTGTATCCTACAGAATTATACTGTATTCATCAAACACATTCTTGCCTGTCTTATAGGCCATAGAACACTCAATATAGAAGATGCCAAGGCCTGCTCTTCACAAGGTGAGATGTCTGCCACCTGTTCTTCACTTTGTGTTGAACTTTTCTCTGTCTGATTATTGCAGTAGTTTTGGTAATTCAACCTATGTGAAAAGAAAAAACAAGATGCTCAGTGAAGGTTTATTAATTATATGGATTCTGAGTATGAAATGCTAGTAGGCCATTAATGAATAAATAAGTAAGTAAATAAATAAATATATATCATTTATATCATTATCATTATATATAAGTATCTTTCATGCAAATATATTTTAACACGTTAAATACATGCTAACATGTTTAAAATGGTTTAAAATAATGATAAACTATTTCTTGCCTTTTTTAACTTTTTAATATTGGCACCCCTTATAGAGGCTAGAAGTTGATCCCTTGAATTTAGACCTCCACCTCGGCCCCCAGTCCTGTCCTCAAGCTTTCTCTGTGACATTGGGGTCAGAGAATTCTTCAGAAAATCGCCATCTACAATTGGTGGTGGTGGTGGTGGTACACCTCCAGGTGGTGGAAGTGGAGGACCACCAGGTCCTTTAAAGGCTTTTGGGGTCAATTTGGGGGATGGTATAGGAGAGGGAGAAGGAGATGGCTTTGGTGAGTGTTTTGGGGAACTTTTTTTGAAGCCAGGTTGTGGGACCTTCAGTGAGTCTTTCTTATCTCCAGTTCCCTGGGCTGTGGTCTGTTTCTGTCCCTGCAACCTCTTCTGCCTCTGCCGGTCCATGTTACGACTGAGTATGTTGGTCATGGTCATGCGTGGACCAGCCAATTCAAAATGGTAGCCCAGTTTGAGTAGAGTTGTGTTTTCCTTCAAAATCTTTGTCATCTCCATTTCTGTCTTGCCTCCACAAATATGCCGCTGATTATGAAAGCGAAGCTCAGTTAGGGAAGTGTTGTACTGGAGAGCTTGGACCAGTGCCATGATGCCCTTGCTGGTGAGAAGATTAGAATCCATGTTGATACTAGTGATGATTTTATTGCTAGATAACATGCTTGCAATAGCATAGGCCACATGGTCATCTGCACGGCAGTTAGCAAGGGCAAATGTCTTGACATGTGTGTTGTTTTTTAGTGCTTCAGCAAATTGAATGAGGGTTTTAACATTGATGACTTCTGAATTGTTGACATTGACCTCAGTCATGCTGGTATCATTGCTTAGAAGTCTCTCTAGATCTTCTGCAAACATACAAGCAGTCTCATCTTCCTCCTGTTCTTCTTTAGACACGGTTTTTGAGTTATTTTCTGCCACACAATTTCCAACCATTTCTTTTTTGGTGGATTCTGGTGTTTCATTTTGGATCTCATTATGAGCTTTTGGTTTCTTTTTTACAATGTCAACAGAACTAATTATTAATGCTTCTTTGACTTCATTAATATCTGTTTCCCTCCTCTTTTTATCACTCTCTTTATCTATACTTTCAATATTTTTCCTAGCATCCTTCAGAATAATTCCTTTTTCCTTGCCATTGCTAACTAACCTAACTATTTCTACTTGTTCATCTGTCTTCTCTTTGTCATCTACCCTGCTGCTTTCCTGTTGTTTGCTCTCAACAACCAAATTTTGGTTTTCCTCTAAACCAAGGCTTTTTGTCCTACTCTGTCTTTTACTGATTTCTGCTCTCATTTCATGTTCCTTTCTTTCTTCTTTCACCTGCTTCCCTTGTAACCTAGAAATCATCTCTCTTGTCTTGCTGTCTCCTGATTCTCTCTTCCAGCTTTCATCTCTTTTCTCCTTCTCCTTACAAACCTCTTTTTGTTCTTGAAGCCTGGATATCAACTCTTTTGTCTTGCTGTTGCCTTCTTTTTTGTCACGTTTATCTTTGTGCTTATCATCATCATTCTGTTCTTTCACCTTGACCTCAAATTTCATTTCACTTTCCTTATTCCTCTTGAATTGCATTACCCTAGCATCCTTAGAATGCTGTGTGGCTTTTGTGTTCTTGTCCTCCATATTATTCCCTTGCTGAACAGGGGCATTAAAAATGGAATGTCCACCTTCTTTGCAGTCATTGCTGGAAACATTTGTCTCTTGACTCAGGCCCATTTTTCTGAGATATTCTTGTTTCCGACTTTCCTTTCTGGGCTCTCCCTAACAAGAGAACATAGCCAAGAAATCTTATGGATTCATACATAGCCATTTAGCAATTTGCATGCGGAAACAAAGTATTAGGCCTAATATAAATAATAGCAGGGCAGAGCTGATACAATACCATTCTATTTAACATTTAAAATTAAAGACTTCTTCCCACATACCATCATATGCCAGTTTTTCTATATTGCCTGCTATATGGGTATACATTTTCAATGAACCTAAAAGAAGTCTAGTGTTATGACTAAATAACACTGCAAAACAGCACAATTATAACATCATATGAATTAATTGTAATGGATGCATTTCTTTTCTTTGAGGGTAGTCATGTCCACTATGCACATGCGGAGAAGCTTGTGCAGAATAATTACCAATTTACAGTAACTGTAATTAAATGATGGTGCTGAACTCATAGTCTTTTTTATTCTTTGTGTCATATATTTCTATTATAGTAACCATGGTTTTATTAGAATTGTATTTATTTATTTATTTTATTTATTTATTTATTTATTTATTTAAAAATGATAAGGTACTTTTGCACTCTTCATCAACTGGATTTCATTCTTAAGCTGGCAAAAATTGGTATTAAATCTTTTCTGTCACTACTTTTAAAATTTAAAGCTATATTCCATATGTGTTATAATTATACTGAATTATGCACCATTGGTTCTCACAAACAGCCAAACTAAAGCAACATGCACATTTGTGATGAATCCCACTAGTCACTTGTGGGATTTGTGAATTCTTTTCTGCTGTATTGCTACCTCACCACAAGCATTTCAATGCATAATTTTCTCTGGCATGCTGTAGATAAATAAAAATCTCTCTGACTTTATTGTTCTTTTCAATTGGGAATGAAGTCACACTTTACAGAAAACAAGCACATTACAATTGTGCAGTTTTTGTGCAGTCTCTCGGTTAGCTACAAGGCTACAGGTTGTTATACAGGTAATTATGTATATAATTATTTATATACAATATGCTGAACATTGAGCATCAGATACTTAGTTTAGATTAAACAAGCATTTTATAGTTCAGGCATAAATCTAGTAAGCATTCGATGGCTTAATTTGTGAGCTACAGTCTGTTTGCTGTACAATGACTGCAGCCTTGTTAGATGTAACCTTAAAAGGCAGTGTGTAAAGTAGCAATGAATCAAAGCATTACATCAAGCTTTGGCCTCAGCTACCAACTACCAACGAACAGAGTTTCCACCCTTATAATGCACAAATGACCAATTTAACAATTGATATATCTACTTTATCTGTATATCTGCCTGCCTGTTCTATCTTTTAACAGCAAAAGTACATGAGCAGTAGATGATAAAAGAGCCAGTTAACATTAAAACTGAACATTTTCATACCTCGGTGGAGAGGTTTCTTTGGAAACCCGTCTTTAACTCGCCGTGATTGGTCAAGGTGGAATCTCTTTTATTAGGAATGGTTTGTTTTAAATCGGTTTGTTCTACTACGATAATCTCGCTCGGGTCTGGGTCCGGCACTGTCGACACCTCCTTTTGTAGCTCCTCCATCTCTTCAGGCGACAGGTTTGACAGCAAGTTGTCGAGATCCGGATCCTCGCTTACCTGGCGCCCGGTTCGAGTGAGTCCCCTCACTTTTCTCCTAGACATGATGAGCTTGAAAGACGCAAGGTAGACAGAATAAAGTTATTTGGCACGTCCCCCGAGTTGTTAGTCGCTCATTATATATTTCCATAAAGCAGACCAAACATTTCAGAAAAAGCTGCTGAGTGAAATGGTCTTCGTTTCGGCTCTGCTGTCATCGCTCCTGTGCACTGCTTGGAAATTCCACGAAATCCATTCCGAACCCATGCCCATATTTAGTCACCAGTACACACTCCTTTAAAGGCAATGGGGAGTTTGTGGTTTACTAAATCTCCAAGGCATCCTAGATGCAAACATACTCCTTCCTGCTTGTGAGAAGTGCGACAGCATTTCCTATGCGTTGATGAAGTACGTAAATACAAACCACAAAAATTATTGCCATCCTTCATGAAATAGCATGAATTAACAAACAAGGAATAAGTGTGGGTATGCTGTAGCCTAGAATTTTGTTTTGTTTTATTTTGAAAGTCTAGAAACGATTTTCGGCATTATAATACATACTATTAACAGGTCTGCTACCCTCAAGAAATACCAGGCAGGGCCGTACACACAGTTGAGATCCCCGAAGTAAGGACCTCGGTATTTTTCCAAAAATAAAAGTTGTAAAATAATTACCTTATATTAATTCTGATTTGGTGCTGCAAGAGCAAAAAACCAAGAAAAACAGATCTTCTCATCTGATATGCCTGAGCGGTTTTACAGCGCTCATCAGTGTCAATGTGTTTGTGATGATGGCCAATCAAATCAAACTAGGCGGGGTTTATGTTCACAGGCGCCGAGTGTAAAAATTCCAGACAGTCCTCAGACAGTTATGAAGCGCAAGATGTAAGTAGCTAAACCAGATATTTTGGTTTATTATTTTTTATTATTTTTATTATTATATTTTGGTATTTGACCGCTGCTTTACGATAGAAATGTTAAACCACCGAAACTAATAAACTATAAACTAATAAACTTTTGTCTAATTTCGCTATTTAGAATTATGTACGTGATTAGGCTAATGTACTATTTCATAACTGTCAATGTGACGAGGCAAGAGACATTAACAAATCCGTTTTCATTATATTAGTCATAGAATTAATAATCCACATATTTTGGATTCATTTAATAAACCCAGTACAGGTAGGCCTGCTGCCACTGTGGGATTTGGTTTGTGGAAAACTCTGAGCCAGCTATGCTTGCTGCATACCTTCAGCTCTAACAAAACTCAAAAAGGAAAAGCAAGAAATGATGGTGTCATGGTACATGGAAGACCTCACAGATTCACAGATGGAAAAACTTCAAATGGTGCTGGAATCAACAGCAAAAAATCACCAGATCACATAGACATGCAGTACTACCTCAGCATCTACTGCATTCTCTCCATTTACCTCACACTACCAGTGACCACTTGTTCTTGTGAGAGGTCATTTTCTGCATTGAGGTGGCTGAAAACCTGGCTATGATCAAGCATAGGAAATGACAGGCAATCAGGCCTTGCACATAAAAACAAAGGACTGGATCCTGAAAAAGTTCTCAAGTGCTGGGATGCCTCTGGACACAGAAGAATTGCATTGGCATTTGTTTAAAAATTCATTCAAAATAATCCTTGAAATATTAAATTCAATTCAGTTTATTTGTATAGCACTTTTAACAATGGACATTGTCTCAAAGCAGCTTTACAGAAGTATAGAAATAGAGAAGAAAAAACAAAATAGTTTAAATTAAAGTTACTATTCCTAGTAAAGTTACTAGGAAGGGAACCCATCCTCATTTGGGTGACACTGGACAGTAAATAATGTAAATGTAACTAAATAATGTCCTTTCTACAACAGCAACCAAGGGCTTATTCATTCATTCATTGTCTACCGCTTATCCAATCTATTCTCGGGTCACGGGGAGCCTGTGCCTATCTCAGGCGTCATTGGGCATCAAGGCAGGATACACCCTGGACGGAGCGCCAACCCATCACAGGGCACACACACACTCTCATTCACTCACGCAATCACACACACTACGGACAATTTAGAGACGCCAATCAACCTACAATGCATGTCTTTGGACTGGGGGAGGAAACCAGAGTACCCGGAGGAAACCACCAAGGGCTTATGTTCTTTTTTAAAAATATTTCTTAAGGTCATTCCTGTTTGGTATATGTTATTGTGTACTATCAAAAATAAACAAACTATATCTTCTCTATTTCCAGTCTGTAGCATGGATCATTCATTGCAACATTTAATCTGTTTCTCATGTTTAAGAATCTGTTATCTTGAAAAATAATCTATGCTACTACTGTCCACTTGGTTTTAAACCTATATCAAATTTATGAGCCTCAAAACATCTTAAAATGCACACATGTAGGTCAGGAAAAATCAAAATTTTCTTGGGGGAGCATGCCCCTGAACCCCCCATACCAATCTCCTTTTTGGGACCTCAGTATTTATAAAAACCTGCATACGGCCATGATACCAAGACAAAGTCGCTTCACTGGCAGAGGGATTTTAGGCACCTTCTTTACTTCTGCATGTGGACTGCTCTTTTAAACTCAGACAACAAGCTTATGGAGATAATGATTTGCAAAAATGATTTTGTGTTTCTACAGCCATTTTAGCGCTACAGTGAACAGGCATAACATTATGACCACTGACACTGATTATCCCCTCATCATGGCACCTGTTAGTGGGTGGGATATATTAGGCAGCAAGCAAATATTTTGTGCTCAAAATTGATGTGTTAGATGCAGGAAAAATGGGCACGCACAAGGGCCAAATTGAGAAAGCTAGACGACTGGATCAGAGCATCTACAAAGCCGCAGCTCTTGTGGGGCTGTCTGCAGTGCTCAGTATCTAACAAAAGTATCTTTTAAGTCCTGTAAGTCTTTGAACTCCATGCCTCGATGGGTCAGGGCTGCTTTGGCAACAAAAAGGGGACCAATACAATATTAGGCAGGTGGTCATAATGTTATGTCTGATCCGTGTACATGTATGTTATTATCTTATTATACTAGATTATAAGATCAATCTAGTCTTAACTTGCTGGCAGAGGAAACCGGGTGATTCATTTACTAAAGCATGTCTAAGAATCACAAGTACACACAAGAAAATTGTTATTTTATTACATATGCAATATGGATGAAATTGAGTTGCCCATTTTTAATTTAAATTTATATTTAAAAATATCCCTAACGAGCAAGCCAGAGTGAAAAAGAAATACTCCTGTATTTGTATACTCCTGTCTTGTTTTATGAATAAACATTTTTGTGTTAGATAAAAACAGGAAGCAAAGTTATTTATTTGTTTGTTTGTTTGCTTATTGCTTAATTATCTGTCTGTGTAGTCTATCTATGAATTAGTATAGGCATATAGTACATGGCAGATGCTGTCAAAAGGTACTGGCTAAGAACTTGCTGCTGACAGGAGTTACCAACATGATGACAGCAGTAAATAAAATAATTAAAAATGGAGCTGTGTGAATTTACATGGCTAACATGCCCCCTGTGCACAACTAAGATTCAGATCAGACTCATCAATTCTGCAGGCTATACAGTATAAGCATCTAGAGACTATGTAAGATTATAGCTTAAAATGATACTAAATTTGCCATGTTTCAAATTAAGATTAAAAACAGAGATGAAAATTAATGTCTGTGTTTTGCTATGGTAAAATGATCTTCCTATTAAAAGAAAATCTTTCCTATTTTGTTGTATGGATTTTGGTTTGATTTTTTTTTTTTATACACACAGTTTTGGTTTGGTGCCTAAAGCACATCTCTCCTCAGAGCTGCATGAGCTGAATTTTCAACCTAGATGAAGGTTAGTCTGTAGATTTCTGTATGAGTAAAAGGTACATGTTGCTAACAATTATACTAAATTGAAGGAATACTAAATTGTCTTTTCCAATATTATTTTAATGATTATATGAACTTCCATTTTATACAGCATCAAAAAGGGTTGCATCAATCTTACACATTATTCAGGCTCCCCTCCTCCACTTACTCTTGGCTAATAATTGTTAAGTAACAGTTATTAGCAGCCCAACATTGGCTGTACAGGTCAGCTAGCTAAGCTATTTGAATTTATTTATATATGCTTATTTGTATATGACTCCTGTAATGGCACTCCATATAATTTAAATATGAAAATGTGCCATTCATTCAAAGCAACTAGTCTGTTGTGATAAACTCATCCAAGTTGTTGTATTTCTTTTTGATTTCTATTTATTTTGAACTTTCAAGCAGGAACAAACTTTATGAGTTTACATAACAGCACAATATGGAACGACAGTAAAAACCTGAATCACTCAATCACTAGGTGCACTAATAAGGATATAGTTTCACACTTGTGAGATGTTACCAATGTAGACATTTTTTGCAGTAGCTCTGCAGAATTATGACTTAAAAAAAGGATTGAGAGCCTCCTTGTCCTCTTTTCATTCGAGTGAAAGTTTGGAACCATATCCTTCGTAGAGCTGGAGAGGCTTCTCCTCTTCTCTATATGGAAAAGAAGATTTTTATCTTCCCTGATTTTACACTGACACTGGCCAAGAAACAAGCCGCTTTTCTGATGTGAAGAAGGTGGTTCATTCCTGCCCGAACATTAAGTTTTTTACCTTTACCTGGCTATATTACGTATCACCCTGGCCAACGGACAAACTTTTAAGTTCAAGGACCCAGCATCGGCCATAGACTTTGTTGAGAAAAATGTGAAGAGAGTAGTCACTCTGGACTCTGTTTAGCAGTGATGCTATTTGGTTAGCTAGTAACTGCTGTTAAATACATAGACCATATTTCACATATGACGTTTACAGTGTGTTGTTATGACCAGGGAGTTACGGATAGAATGTGATATTGAAGTTTTTACTGAGACTATAGGAATGTATATCTTATGGTCAAATGTTTACATTTCTCTTAGTTTATTGTTATACCTCAAGTGCCCTTTTTTTAGATGTGACATAGTTGTAAATAAACTAGACAAGTAAATACTTGCATGCACCTTTTTTCTCTTGTGTACACTCAGTTTGAATGTATGCATATTTAATAATGTGCACCTTTATTATGTTCACAACTTGTCAATTTTGGCTAGGAACATTCCAGATCTGCTGTTACATCTGTCAGCTTTGACAGCAAGGAATTAGTGTCTATAATGAACTCAGAACCTACATTGACCTAATAGTTCCTCATGGGCCTTTGGTTGCTGTTGTAGAAAGGACACTATTTACATTTACATTATTTAATGTCTAGTGTCACCCAAATGTGGATGGGTTCCCTTCTGATTCTGGTTCCTCTCAAGGTTTCTTCCTCATATCATCACAGGGATTTTTTCCTTGCCACCGTCGCCGCAGGCTTGCTCATTAGGGATAAATAGGGATAAAATAGTTTAATAATTTAATGATTCTTTTTTTCTTTTCTCTACTTTCTTTTTCTCTATTTTTGTAAAGCTGCTTTGAGACAATGTCCATTGTAAAAGGCCCTATACAAATAAATTGAATTGAATTGAAAAGTAGTTGTAGGTTGTTGGTGGATCCACTTGGAGACGTGACCATTTGTTTGATGTTTAGGAGAACTGCGTGCACCACGTTAGGGTGGATGCTTCAGTTGGGATATTTTGTGGCCAGTGAGGGATGAGGGTTTATGGATGTGTTTCATTTTATTTATTTTTTTAAATAATTTTTTTTTCCCCTCCTTGAACCTCCACCTTATTGTGGTGGAGGGGTTTGAGTACCCGAATGAACCTAGGAGCCATGTTGTCAGGGGCCTAGTGCTCCTGGTAGGGTCTTCCAAGGCAAACGGGTTCTAGGTGACGGGTCAGACTAAGAGCGGTTCAAGACTCTTATGGAAGAAAAATCAAGGACCGTTACGTCGCCCGGACTGGCGTCACCGGGGCCCCACCCTGGAGCCAGGCCTGGGGTTGGGGCACGCAGGCAAGCGCGTGGTGGCCGAGTCTTTGCCTGCGGGACTCGGCCGGGCATAGGCCCACCTTCCCGTAGGCCCACCACCCGCAGGAAGGAGCATAAGGGTCCGGTGCAATGTGTTTTGGGTAGCGGTCATGGGCGGGGGCCCCGGCGACCCAAACCCTGGACAAAGAATCTGGCTTTTGGGACATGGAATGTCACCTCACTGGGGGGGGAAGGAGCCCGAGCTGGTGAGGGAGGTTGAGCGGTACTGGCTAGAGATAGTCGGGCTTGCCTCCACACACAGCCTGGGCTCTGGAACCCAACTCCTTGAGAGAGGTTGGACTCTCTTCTTCTCTGGAGTGCCCCATGGTGAGAGGCGTCGGGCTGGGGTGGGCTTGCTTATAGCCCCCATCTCAGCCGCCATGTGCTGGAGTTTTCCCCGGTAAACAAGAGGGTTGTTTCCCTGCGCCTTCGGGCCGGGGATAGGTGTCTCACTGTTGTTTCGGCTTATAGGTCGAATGGCAGTGTGGAGTACCCAACCTTCTTGGAGACCCTGCGAGGGGTGCTGGAAGGTGCTCTGACTGGGGACTCCATAGTGTTGCTGGGGAACTTCAACGCCCATGTGGGCAACGACAGTGATACCTGGAGGGGCGTGATTGGGAGGAACGGCCCCCCTGATCTGAACTCGAGTGGTGTCCTGTTGCTGGACTTCTGTGCTAGTCATAGACTGTCCATAACAAGCACCATGTTCAAGCATAAGGGTGTCCATCAGTACACGTGGTACCAGGACACCCTAGGCCGGAGATCAATGATCGACCTTGTGATCGTGTCATCTGACCTTCAGCCGCATGTCTTGGACACTCAGGTGAAGAGAGTGGCAGAGCTGTCAACCGATCACCACCTGGTGGTGAGTTGGATCCGCTTGCGGAGGAGGATGCCGGACAGACTTGGCAGGCCCAAACATATTGTGAGGGTCTGTTGGGAACGTCTTGCTGATCCCTCTGTTAGGGGGGTCTTCAACTCCCACCTCCGGGAGAGTTTCAACCAGATCCCGAGGGAGGTTGGGGACATTGAGTCTGAGTGGACCATGTTCTCCACCTCCATTGTTGACACAGCCATCCGGAGCTGTGGCCGTAAGGTCTCTGGTGCCGGTCGCGGCGGCAATCCCCGAACACAGTGGTGGACACTGGAATTAAGGGATGCCGTCAAGCTGAAGAAGGAGTCCTATCGAGCCTGGTTGGCTCGGGGGACTCCGGAGGCAGCTGAGGCATACCGGCAGGCCAAGCGAACTACAGCCGTGGTGGTCTCGGAAGCAAAAACTCGGGTCTGGGAGGAGTTCGGTGAGGCCATGGAGAAGGACTATCGGATGGCCTCGGGGAAATTCTGGCAGACCGTTTGGTGCCTCAGAAGGGGTAAGCAGCTCTCTGCCAACACTGTTTATGGTGGAGGTGGAGAGTTGCTGGTCTCAACTGGGGATATTGTCGGACGGTGGAAGGAATACTTCGAGGATCTCCTCAACCCTACTGACACGCCTTCTGTAGAGGAACCAGAGGCCGAGGACTCAGAGGTAGATTCATTCATCACCCAAGCTGAGGTCACTGAGGTAGTTCAGCAGCTCCTTGGTGGCAAGGCATTGGGGGTGGATGAGATTCACCCTGAGTACCTTAAGCCTCTGGATGTTGTGGGGCTGTCTTGGCTGACACGTCTCTGCAACATAGCGTGGCGGTCAGGGACAGTGCCTCTGGACTGGGCGACCGGGGTGGTGGTCCCTCTTTTTAAGAAGGGGGACCGGAGGGTGTGTTCCAACTATAGGGGGATCACACTCCTCAGCCTCCCAGGGAAAGTCTATTCCAGAGTACTGGAGAGGAGAGTCCGACCGTTAGTTGAACCTCGGATACAGGAGGAGCAATGCGGTTTTCGACCTAGTCGTGGAACACTGGACCAGCTCTATACCCTCCACAGGGTGCTCGAGGGTTCGTGGGAGTTTGCCCAACCAGTCCACATGTGTTTTGTGGACTTGGAGATGTCCCTCGTGGCATTCTGTGGGAGGTGCTATGGGAGTACGGGGTCCGTGGCCCTCTGTTAAGGGCTGTTCGGTCTCTATATAACCGGAGCAGGAGCTTGGTTCGCATTGCCAGCTGTAAGTCAGATCTGTTCCCGGTGCATGTTGGGCTCCAACAGGGCTGTCCTTTGTCACCGGTTCTGTTCATTGTTTTTATGGACAGAATTTCTAGGCACAGCCAGGGGCTGGAGGGAGTCCGGTTTGGGGACCACAGGATTTCATCGCTGATTTTTGCAGATGATGTTGTCCTGTTGGCCTCTTCAGGCCTGGACTTACAGCATGCACTGGGGCATTTTGCAGCTGAGTGTGAAGCGGCTGGGATGAGGGTCAGCACCTCCAAATCCGAGGCCATGGTTCTCGACCGGAAAAAGGTGGCTTGCACCCTTCAGGTTGGAGGGGAGGTCCTCCGGGACGTCTCCCTGGAGAGGTGTTCCGGGCATGCCCCACCAGGGGAAAAGGCCCCGGGGAAGACCTAGGACACGCTGGAGAGACTATGTCTTTCGGCTGGCCTGGGAACGCCTTGGGGTCCCTCCGGAAGAGCTGGAGGAAGTGGCTAGGGAGAGGGAGGTCTGGGCATCCCTACTTAGACTGCTGACCCCGTGACCCGGCTCCGGATAAGCGGAAGACAATGAATGAATGAATGAATGAATGAATTAAAATAATTTTTTTTCTCTTTTCTCACTCTGTTTTTTCCTTCTCTGTCAGCTCTCTGTACTACTCTGTACTACATTTTTTCACTCTGTAAAGTGAAAAAATGATGCAGAAGGCTAGTCCATTTTAAAGAAATTTTATTGCAGCAACTCAAAATGGTACTCAGTAGTTTGTATGGCCCCCACGTGTTTGTATGCATGCCTGACAATGTTGGGGCATGCTCCTAATCAGACGACAGATAATGTCCTGGGGTATTTGGGTATTTTGGATGGACCGAAATATAATGTCCCAGAGGTGTTCTATGGGATTCAGGTGAGCGTGGGGGCCATTCAATGGTATCAATTCCTTCATCCTCCAGGAGCGGCCTGGTGTTCAGTGGCAAATGCCAGTTGAGCTCCACATTGCCGGGCAGTGAGCACAGGGCCCACTATAGGACGCTGGGCCCTCAGGCCACCCTCATGAAGTATGTTTCTGATTGTTTGGTCAGAGACATTCACACCAGTGGCCTGATGGAGGACATTTTGTAAGGCTCTGGCAGTGCTCATCCTGTTCCTCCTTGCACAAAGGAGCAGATACTGGTCCTGCTGATGGGTTAAGGACCTTCTATGGCCCTGTCCAGCTCTCCTACAGTAACTGCCTGTCTCCTCAAATCTCCTCCATGCTCTTGAGACTGTGCTGGGAGACACAGCAAACCTTCTGGCAATGGCACATATTTATATGCCATCCTGGACAAGTTGGACTGCCTGTGCAACCTCTGGAGGGTCCAGGTATCGCCTCATGCTACCAGTAAATTCAAATTCAAATTTTTATTTGTCACATACACAACCATACACAGTACAATATGCAGTGAAATACTTACAAGACTGTTGTGACCTCACAAAGGGAATAAGAAGTAAAGAGTAAAAAGGAAGTAAGAAATAGAAGGAAGAAGGAAATAAGGCAAAAGAAAATAAATATAAAACAAAAATATAAAATATAAAATATAAAAATCTAAACAAAAATATAAAATATAAAAATCTGCAATTAAATTAGAGATGAAAAAATATAAAAATATGAAAAATGAAAAAACGTAAAAATGTAAAAAGGTGGAGCTGTAGCAGCTGTAAATTGAGTGCCAGGGCAGGGAGCTTGGTATGGATGATGCGTTCAGCTGATCGTACCACCCTCTGAAGAGCTCGTCTGTCCTGCATGGTGCTGTTCCCAAACCAGGTTGCTGTTTCCCATCAGGATACTCTCTATGGTGCAGGAGTAAAAGTTCCTGAGCACCTTAGAGGGCAGTCTAAAGTATCTCAAGCATCTGAGGTGGTAGAGACTCTGCCAGGCCTTTTTCACCACGGTGTTGATGTGACAAAACCATGACAGGTCCTGCGTGATGTGAACACCGAGATATCTGAAGCTGCCCACTCTCTCCACTGGGCTCTCGTTGATCACCGGGGTCTGGTAGTTCCTCTCCTGCTTTCTCCCACTATCAGCTCCTTTGTCTTGCTGATGTTAAGGAGGAGGTTGTTCCTCTGGTACCAGTTCTCCAGATTCCTAATCTCCGCCAGGTAGGCCATCTCATTGTTGTCAGATATCAGACCGACCACAACTGTGTTGTCAGCAAACTTGATAATGGTGGTGGAGTTGGTAGTGGCTACACAGTCATACTTGTACAATGAGTACAGCAAGGGGCTCAGAACACAACCCTGGGGGGCTCCAGTGCTGAGGGTGAGGGAGGCTGAGACATGTGGTGACTGCCTGTGGTCTGCCGGTTAGGAAATTGGAGATCCACTAACACATAGATGGGCTGAGTCCCAGGTGCTGCAGCTTGGTGGTGAGTGTGGAGGGAATTATAGTGTTAAACGCTGAACTGTAGTCGACAAAGAGCATTTTAACATAATTCCCCTTTCTAGTGTCCAGGTGAGTGAGTGATGTGTGAAGGAGGTGAGAAATGGCATCATCTGTTGAGCGGTTTGGGCGGTAGGCAAACTGTAGTGGATCTAGTGTGTCAGGTAGGGAAGAGATGATGAAGTTTCTGACCAGTCGCTCCAAGCACTTCATCACTACTGAGGTCTGAACCGCTGGGTTCAGCCATGTCTCGGTGAAGCAGAGGAGATTGCAGTCTCGTATGTCTCTCTGGAACTTTACCCTGGCCCTGAGGTCATCAAGCTTGTTTTCCAGCGACTGGACGTTGGCGAGCAGGATGCTAGGCAGAGGTGTGCGGTGTGCACGGGCTCTCAGACTGTTCCTGACCCCGGCTTGTTTCCCCTTGGGCCGCTGCTTTGGGTCGCGTCCTTTGTTCTCCCTCAGGATCTCACATGGCCAGCTTGGATCCGGGGTTAAAAACATCAAATTGTGAGTACATTGTATACCAATAGAAATAAGAGTATCTCTGTTGTACCTAATGTACTCAATTGTGAAGAATTTACCTGTTTAGAGGTACTGGAAATTAACTTAAAAAACAAAAACAAAGCAAAAGAGGCATCATCTTGAAAAGTGACATTGACATTGACATTGACCCTAGCCAAATGCAAAACTAGTGAAAAAAGATGAGTAGGGAAAAAAATGTCAGTGGCCTCCGCCTGTAAAAGCATTCCTGTTTTGGGGGTCATCTCATTGTTGCCCATCTAGTGCACCTGTTGTTAATTTCATTAACACCAAAGCAGCTGAAACTGATTAACAACCCCCTCTGCTACTTAACTTACCAGATCAATATCCCGGCAGATCAATATCCCGGCAGTTTAATTCACTTGATGCTATACTCTGACTATGATGTGCCATAATGTGCCATAATCACATTAAACGCTGCTTGTAAAGAGAGACGCTCCTTAAATATATATATATATATATATATATATATATATATATATATATATATATATATATATATATATATATATATGTATATATATATATATATATATGTATATATATATATATATATATGTATATATATATATATATATATATATATATGTATATATATATATATATATATATGTATATATATATATATATATATATATATATATATATATATATATATATATATATATATATATATAAAAGGAGCGTTTAATGTGATTATGGTGTATCATACTACCGATCTTCTGCTTCAACCTAGAGCAAAGTTTTATGAGCTTGGGGACAAGGCCAGCAAACTATTAGCACACCAGATACGTCAAACATCATCATCTCATCAGATCCTCCAGATTCAAAAACCTTTGGGATGACTGCCTGCAGACGTTAATAGGGCATTTAAGGAATTCTATATGTCTCTATTCATCTGACCAAACATCTAACTCATCTGATTTTGATGTTTTTTTTAACAAACTGTGTATTCCTTCTATTGACCAGTTTGTGGTAGAGGAAATGGAGAAACCAATCACTATACACCTCTGTTGGGATAAATAACACCCGGTATGAATACCTTTGTGTTTACAGATCAACAAGGCAGGGCTGTCTCTTAAGCCCACTATTATTTGGTGTTACAATTGAACCCCTTTCGATAGCTCTTCGATTTAACCCTCAAATTTCTGGTATACTTTGAAATAGCATAGCGGTGCAAGGTCTCCCTCTATGCCAATGATCTTTTGTTGTATGTTTCTAAACTGTCTGTTTCTGTTCCTGCCACCCTGAATACTCAGATATCTGCATATAAACTAAATTTAAACAAAAGTGAATTATTTCCTATTAATGGTGCTGATAAGAACTATCCTCTACGTAACCTATCATTTAATATTGCCCAGCATAGCTTGTGGGCAAAATATCTTGGGGTTTATTTTAAGGTATATCTTAGGGTTTGTGTTCCGTGTAGATTCTTTCCAAAGTTAATTTTTCTCTCTTACTGTCTTAAATTCAAGATGATTACAAATGCTGGTCTTTGCTTAATCTGTCTTTGGTAGCACGTGTCAATTTGGTTAAAATCAATATTCTTCCATGGTTCTCCTACCTGTTTCAATGTCTACCAACTTTACTTCCGCAGACCTTCTTTTGCAAAGTGGATTCCCTGGTTCTTGAATTTGTCTGGAGCAAGAAGGTTCCTAGGTTGCACAGAAAAGGCTTTACCAAATTTCAGGTTTTATTATTGAGCTGACCTGGCTAGCCATGGAGACTAACTCTGCCAACCTGTATCCTTAAAGGCCCATGTTTATTCTCCTACTCAGTCCTCTATTTTATCCTATACCAATAATGTGCTTGTCAAGACCTCTCTCAGAATCTCGGCTCAGTTTAAGTGATACTTTGGCTTTCAGACTCTCTCTGTTTATGCCTCACTGGCTGCTAATCATGCATTTCCTCCATCTTTGGTAAACACTGTCTTCTCTACGTGGGTGATTTTGGTATTGATATCTTTAAAAACTCTTAAAGGTTTTGCAACTTTTCAGTAATTATTGGATAAATATTCAATTCCTAGGCAACTTTTTTCCAGGTATCTGAAGGCTCATAGTTTTGTATGAAGTACTTTCCCCACATTCCCTCAGTTACTAAAAGACACTGTGCTAAATGTTTTTTTGACACCAATTCCAACTCTGAAATGCTCAGTCTCATACATTTATAATCAGATCTATCTTATATGTACTGACACTAAATTCCATGAAGGCCTATGGGAGGGGGATTCTGGGGCAGGAAATATCTCAAACTCCTCTGTTTGTGCAAGACATGGCCTTATCCAATTTAAAATAGTGCATCATATGCATTATACTAAAGCACGGCTATCTAAGATGTATAGCGATGTTTCCCCAGTGTGTGATAGGTGTCAGCAGTCTCTTGCAGATCTCTTACGCATGCCTTGGCTTTGTCCATCATTATACAACTTTTGGATGGGAGTCTTTGACACCTTATCAAAATTGATTGGGGGGAAAATAGCACTAAATGTTCTTATTGCATTGTTTGGGGTCTTTCCCCCATCGTCTTCCCTTTCTACGATCAAAAAGTACACCCTGGCCTTCATCAATTGGAAATCAACAAAACCTCCCTCTCTTTCTCAATGGATTAGGCATATAATATTTTTTGTCAAAGTGGAAAAGATCTTTCATTAAGGAAACTTTCATTAAGGGGTTCTCCTAATGCATTTGGGGAAACATGGGGCCAGCTGGCTAAGGCTAACATGACTTTCTTTGATTGGCTGAGTGCTAATATCGTGTTTGGTATAGTGGGGGTGATGGTCTGGTCGTTTATTTATCTGTTACATATACACTTGAATGTGAGTTGACAGGGATTTCTTTAAAAAAAAATTTTTTTTTTTAATTTTTTATTATTTTTTGTAAAAAAAAATCTATATCTATATCTTATGTAAAATGTATTGATAACTCTTATTTTTTCTACTAAATGTTGTGTTGGCATCTGTTTTGTTTTGAAGAAAAAAAACCCCCACTAACAACAAGAATGTTGGGGCATGAGAAGATAACATTTTGTGAACCAGTGAACTTGTCATTCGGGCCAAGGTTCATCAGCATTCCAATGTGAGTATGTGATGTCATAGATCCACTCTTAGGCCTGGATATTCTATTACATCTCAAAGGCAGTCTGGTGGACTTTATAACCTTGCCAAAGTCTCAAAGTTCTCAAAGCAGTGTTATTGTCAGCATTATATGAAATCATGTTAAGCATTTCTAAGATTCATGTGCTAATGAAAACCTTCTCACTGAGAATATACTATGAGCATGAATGTTTTTGCCTAAGAGATTTATCTTTAAATCTTTAAGCTTTAAAGCTTTATCTTTGTGCTGACCTTGGGTTAGCAGTCTAGGTAAGATTTGAGGAAGGTTGTTTCAGTATGTAGACAGTACTGAAACTTGAAAAGATACCATATAAATTAAAAAAAAAAAAAAAAAAAATTTTATATATATATATATATATATATATATATATATATATTTTTTTTTTTTTTTTATTTATATGGTAACTTTTCAAGTTTCAGTATATATATTGTATTTATATATATTGTATTTATATGGTATCTTTTTTGAGATATATATATATATATATATATATATATATATATATATATATATATATATATATATATATATATATATATATGTAGCATCAATTCTTCTAGGTACACTTGCACACAGATTTTGAAGGATGCTATCCGCACAGCCCTCCATCTGGCCCTCACACACCTGGACAATAAAGACACTTATGTACGAATGCTGTTCATAGACTTCAGTTCAGCATTCAACAAAATCATTCCTCAGCACCTGACCAAGAAGCTGAGTCTGCTGGGCACCAACACCTCCCTCTGCAACTGGAGCCTTGATTTCCTGACTGGGAGACCTCAGTCAGTCTGGATCGGGAACAGCATCTCCAGCACCACCACACTGGAGCTCCTCAGGGCTGCATGATCATTAAGAGCACACCAATTCCTTGGTGTTCACCTGGCGAAGGACCTCACTTGGTCACTCAACACCAGCTCTATCACCAAAAAAGCCCAGCAGTGTCTCTACTTCCTGTGAAGGCCTCCCATTCTAATCACCTTCTACAGAAGGACCATCAAGATCATCCTGAGCAGCTGTGTCACTGCCTGGTTTGGGAATTGCACCATCTCAGATGGCAAGACCCTGCAGCGGATAGTGAGGACAGCTGAGAAGATCATCAGTGTCTCTCTTCCCTCTGTTACGGACATATACTCCACACGCTGCATTCGCAAAGCAAGCAGCATTGTGAATGACCTCACACACCCCTCATACACATTCTTCACTCTTCTGACATCCGGAAAAAGGTCCCGAAGCATTCGAACCCACACAACCAGACTGTTGAACAGCTTCTTCCTTCAGGCAATCAAGTGTCTCAACAGAGAACTAAACTGAGTTGGATATGGACGGACACACACACACACACACACACACACACACACACACACACACACACACACACACACACACACACACACACACACACACACACACACACACACACAGATCTGGTTTACATGCACACGTCACTTTAAATACTTTGAACTACACTTTAACTATTATAACTAAAATAGATATTTCTGCTGCTATCACTCACTCTCCCTAACCCTGTTACTTTTTGCACTCACTGTCTAACACTGTTCTTTTTTTTTTGTTTTGTTTTTGCACACAGTCGGCATTATGTGTCTTGTTTGTCTGCACTGTCTTGTCATCCTCTGCACTTATGTTGTATGTTTAGTTAAAAAAAATTCTGCACCTTGGAGTATAGTTTAGTTCTATGTTTGTCTTGAACCTGAATTTTTTGTCCTTGTTCTATGTAGCACCTCTGGTCCAGGAGGAACGTTGTTTCATTTCACCGTGTACTGCATCAGTTATATATGGTTAAAGCTTCTGTGACTTTGACTTTGACTTTGACATTGAAGGAACTCAGCAAGTAGGTTGTTCCAAACATCTTGGAGAACTGACCACAGACCTATGGATGTAGGCTACCTCAAATCCTTTTGCCACTTCATGAATTCCCAGACAGATCTGATAATGTCGAGCACTGTAAGGGCCATACCATCACTTCAAGGACTCTCTGTTCTTCTCTATGCTGAAGATTCAAATGACCATGAGAAGTTCTTAATGACATTGGCCATATGTTTATGGTTGTTGTCCTGTTGCAGAATAAATTTGGGGCCAATCAGACGCCTCCCTGATGGTATTGCATGATGGATAAGTATCTGCCTGCATGTCTCAGCTTTGAGGACACCATTAATCCTAACCAAATCTCCAACTTCATCTCCCCCACCTGACCACAATACTAAATGTAGTAAAATTGACATATTTTGTGGGTGGGTCTATCACATTATTTGTGCCATTCTTTGAAGCAAGCTGGAAAAAAATATTGGAGTGAAATTTATTCAGCATTACTCAAATTTGAGTTAAATAAAAACTGCTGATCATGACGCTGAATCATAAGGGTAAATGAGAGGTGGTGGGATGTGTTATACTTTACTGAAAGTTGGTGTACTGATGTAACAATGTTGAAAAAGAAATGGTGTTCCAACTTAGAAGCGCTCTTCATGAACTGCAGGCCTTTCTACTCACTGCTGGAGTTTTCCTTGTTTACTCAGGTGAGCATTTGAGGCATTGGTGGCTCAGTGGTAGGTTACCCGCCTATCATGCGGAAGGCCCGGGTTCGATTCCAGCCAATGCCTCAACCCCAGCCACTGGATGCAGTGCCGGTCCCAAGCCCGGAAAAATGGGAGGGTTGCGTCAGGAAGGGCATCCGGCGTAAAACATTTGCCAAGTTGTTGTGCAGACCAATTGGTCTGCTGTGGCGACCCCGAACAGGGAGCAGCCGAAAGCCCTCAGGTGAGCATTTACATCTTGCCTCATGGGTGCATCAACACCGGGCTGCAACAGCTGGCTGATCACATCACAGACTCAGAGCAACAACACTGTCTCTCCCATTATCATCACATGTACCACCAGAGATGAAAATGGACCACTGTTACACCACTGTAAAGGATGCATATTATTATACTCTTTGTTCACTGTATGGTTCATCTTCTTCCAACATAAAGGCAGAAACTTAAAACAGCTAAGCCTGCCAGTAAAACATAAAAAGATGGACCAATGAAACAGAGGAGAAACTACAACAGCTTCATCATTCCAAACAGGTTGTATTCAGAAATGGTGACAAAATCTTGTATTCTCAGGCCAAAAACACACTGAATAAGGAGAACAGAGTCATTAAGAGAAGCTATTCTGAAAAGGAAAACCAGTTTTCAGCCAACAATCCGGCATCTGTGTGTAGAGGCCTGAAGAACATCACAAACTACAAGATAGCAACTCCCTGCTCTACAGAGACATACAGTTGAGACTCTCTCCTACCCTGATCTTCACCCCACTCATCCATCAACACCTTTCTGCCTCTCTACACAGCATACTCTTAAAGACTATTAAATTTTACATCTGCCTTTCACCTAGCTTTTGGGTCTCAGCCACCTGCCCTGACAGTTTCACATAATTAAAATCAAGTCAAGTCAAGAAGCTTTTATTGTCATTTCAAGCATATATATAGCTATATATGCTTGAAATGACAATAAAAGCTTCTTGACTTGACTTGACTGATGCAGTACACAGAATCAACATTTCTCCAGGACCTGGTGCTACATAAAACATAGTTCTACATAACAACACAGAGCTAAGGACTGAAAGTAAGTTGTACTAGCCACATATAGTGCAACTTGTGCAACCTACTGCAAACAGTGCAGGGGTGGGCTTTCCTCAACCTTCGTAGGAAGTTGAGACACTGTTGGGCTTTCTTACTGATGGAGCTGGTGTTGAGTGACCAGGTGAAGTTCTCCATCAGATGACCACCAAGGAATTTGGTGCTTCTGACAATCTCCACAGAGGATCCTTCAATGTACAGTGAAGAATGGCCACTCTGTGCTCTACTAAAGTCAACAACCTTTTTAGTTTTGTCAATGTTCAGAGACAGATTTTTGGCTCTACACCTGCTTTGAAGGCGGACTCTTTAGACTTCAGCAGCACACACACCTTTGTGGTCATCCACAGCTTCTGGTTGGAGTGTGTGGTGATGGTCTTGCACTTGCCAATGTAGCTGGTCAATGATGCCGTATACTCCCCTAAGTTGATGGAGTCACTGTTGGTTTCAGTCTCTCTGAACATGTGCCAGTCAGTGCACTCAAAACAGTCTTGAAGAGCAGAGCTCATGCTGGCCAGGTTTTCACCGGTTTTACTACTGGTTTAGAGCATCTGACAAGCGGTCTATATGCTGTCAGTCAGTGCATTCAAAACAGTCTTGAAGAGCAGAGGTAGCTCATGCTGGTCAGGTTTTTACCTGTTTCAGTACCAGTTTAGAGCATCTGACGAGTGGTCTATATGCTGGAATTAGCATAACAGACAGTGGTGGCTGGTGCTAAAAAATTTTGGGAAGGTGCAAACAAACTTAAAATGAAACTGTTAGTAATGCAGGACTGTAAATAGCCATTTATCAGGTGATTATGTATCATTACTGCTAAGATAAATTATTGAAAATGTTACTGTTAAAGTCAACCGTTAAAGCATGCCATAAATGAATCTATGAATCAGTGAATTTGAGTTCAATGTGGGTTTATTATCAGTAATGAAGTAATGAAGGTAATCATTAAACACACACACACACACACACACACAGTTGCATAATCACAGGCCTCCTTTCTTTCTGGCTTGCCAATTTCTCAATGATCTTCTTGTTAAAGTCAGTCATCTCAGTCACCAGTCTCTTTTTCCATTGACAGCATGGCCAATGCATTCAATAAGTGCTGGAAAAACACTGAGTATAAGCTCAACCTGCATCACTTAACTGCTGCTGAATTTGCAAATTGGGTTGATCTGGTCCAAGCGCCTTGATTTTTTTCTTTTTTTCATCCAAACGCCTTATAAAAGGGTATTTTTTGTAAAGATATAATCGAATTTTCTTTCATCTTGAGATATTTCGCTTGCTTCCACATTAATTAGTACCTTTTAGTCCGTTATCTGCTGAGCAGTAATGGGACTCGTTGCTGCGCCCCAAGGAAAATTTGAAACAAGACAATCAGAGCTCAGCCTCAAGTCACATGCTTTTCAAAATTTTACGGACCTACATACACACTTGTTTGTCCGGTGAGCCCCCCTCCCCCCCAACACACTCACAAATAAACAAAATACAGTTTTGATTTTTTTATTTTAAATAATGATAATATAACTAACATTGGTATAGTATGACAAAATGTTTTTTTTTGGTATTAAAATATATAATTATTGTTAACGTGTTAAAGTAGCAGTCTTCTCTGGCTAACTCTAAGAGGGCGGTGCCCCAGCACCCCCTATTGACCAGCTGCCACTAGTGCTGAGTGTTTTGATATGGCATATGTGTATGCTGTGGTAATTTTGTGATTCCAGTTAATTGACATTTGGAAGTTGTCATTAAAATTCCGTCACAAAGTTCACCTCATTGTGCCAAGCTTTTTGATACGTCACTTGTCCAAGTTGCAAAAATGTTGTTATTCCACTTATTGTGGGCATTCATCTGCATGTCTTCACAATACACTTAACACAGTTCATTGTGCCGAACGTTTGGATATGTCACATGTCTATATTGCAGTAATTTTGTAATTCCATTTCATATTGAATGAATAGACAGACAGATAGATAGATAAGAGAGATAGCTTGTTGCACCTTGAACTCTTCATTCAGCACCTGAAGAGCACACTGCAGCAAGCACACTGCACTGTGATAGAAAACAAGCCTATTCAATGAAAAACATATTAAAATAAAATTTGTAGCAATCCTATTGTTCAGATTCAGAAGGTTTGCTTTTTCATGCCAACAAAACAAAAAAATACTGAAAGCAATCCACCCAGAACAGTCTAAAATAAATCAGTTTAAAATTCTGTAAACATTTCTTGAACCAATAAGTATAGTCAAGTGAGGCCATTGTTTATGAACTTGATTTGCATATTGAGCACATGCAAATTAATAGTAAATTTAACCCAGTAAAATAATTAAATAAACACTTTGGGTTTTTGCCAAAAATGTACATGGAATTAGAAAAATCTTGAACGAGTGATTCATTTTCTTTTCACTGAATCAGGCAACTCCAGGGTTGGAGGTTCGATCCCCGCCTCCGCCGTGTGTGTGGACTTTGCATGTTCTCCCCTTGCCTCGGGGGTTTCCTCCGTGTACTCCGGTTGATTGGCATCTCTAAATTGTCCGTAGTGTGTGATTGAGTGAGTGAATGAGAGTGTGTGTGCCCTGCAATGGGTTGGCACTCCGTCCAGGGTGTATCCTGCCTTAATGCCCAATGACGCCTGAGATAGGCACAGGCTCCCCGTGACCCGAGAATAGTTCGGATAAGCGACAATGAATGAATGAATCAGGTAAAGTGTATCATTCTGAAGCTATGATTGTTGGGCTTTCTTTGCCTGCCTTCTAATCAGGGGTTCAGTGTGCTCATGTGTGTTCTTTCTAGGAAACTTGTCTGCAACTGCTCCATTTTTATTTAAATTGCAGCCATAATGTATAATAATGTACAATCTTAATGTAGCCATAATATTTTCATTGCTTATGTGTTTTATATCTATCACTGATAAATAACATCTGTTTGTCCCACGCTGATACTGGACAAAGGGATTTTGTGTAGCATCATATTTATAGTCCTGAGAAACATATATTTCATGTTAAGATGTAAATTATTCTCTTTCATAATACTTTACTTAAAATTGTGCTGGAGAACTCTACAAACATGCCTGTGCAGTTTGTATAATTATTACTTTGCAGGCTATACAACATAATATAGTAACAAAAATACAATATAATAGAGAATGATCAAATAATGGTTAAAAGGGAGAGGTAAAAGACCAAATATTTTATTGTAAATACTTACATTTTAGTATTTTAGTTTTTTAGATCTCTCTCATCCGAATTTATGACCTAAATAAAGCTTTGTGTCATTCCATGAGTTATTCTTCTTTCATTAAAATATTACACATTGTGCCTGTTTCCTTCACAATGTACATTAATACATTTTCACAAAAAAAAAAAAAAGGAATCCTCTATGGTGATATTATTTCTAAGTTCAGTAAAAACTAAAGAATTGTAATGCTCTGCTTCGTTTTTAGTATTAGCATCTTTTCAGCAGGCTGTTGTGAGATTGTATACTTTGCATAAGAGATAGCAGTTTCAATACAATGTGAGACACCCTATACCCTTATTCTAATCAGTTTTTGCATGATCCATCTATAATATATAGTACAGTTAACAACAAAATTAATGGACAACAAAGGACAAACAAAGCACCTCTGGTTAACTTGTAATCATGTTGACAAAGGCTTTGAAGTAAAAGAAACTTAAACAATACACAGCCACTGCTAGATTTCTTTTTACCCACATTGTACCACAGAAGTTTAATTCAAGAGGTACTGCAAAATGAGTTCATGGTTGGTTTAGCTTAACAAATTTTTACAAATATATTCACAAAAATTCCTGATTCTCAAAAACAACTTCTTTTCAGTCCATATAAAACAGTCCACCACCAATTTGCATCTCATTTAGCATTATAAACATTTTTTACCAATATGTTTAATCTTAGTACTTAACTACTGCAACTAAAACAAGTTGAAGGAACATATACACTACTGTAATAATCTGAAGAGAACACTATTAAAACCAAAAGTTCGTAGGACTATATTTTATGTAGTGTATAGCATATTCTGGTAAGAATGTTTAATATAGTAATACATTTAACCTGCTAAGTTCAATGTAAAATTCAAGAGCAAAATGGGTAAATTAGGTTAATTAATGTAGACAGTAATTGCAGGAAAAGCCTGCATACCTTGTCAATTATTATTAAAAAATAAGGACACATTTCTTAAGTAATACACATAAGGTAACAATTCTTAAGATACAAAGCTGGAAACCAAAACCAGAAGCTGTTAATTCTTTTGCAAACTTCCTGACATTCTTTGAATGGTAATATACCAACATCATAATATCACATAGACAGTTAAATTAACTGAGGACAGGTGAATTTTTATATTGGTTGAGTGTTTTAGAAGAAACTGTTTCACCAGTCAGTAACTTCATCTCTACACTTCAGGCAAACAATAACAGGCAATTCCAGGCCACTCAGGCTTCAGTCCAAAGATTATTAAAGAAATAAATACAATAGATATGTTTGTAGTGTTGTACATTATTCTGAGGATTCCTCAAAAGCAGGGATACATGCCACAAATTTATTTATACTCTCCCTCCTGGAGGATCTCTATGTGGCTTGTGTTCTGTGGCTAAGAAGCAGAATATGGTGGAGGTGCTGAAATATGCAAAACACAAAAGATGAGTTAGGCAAAGTCTATAATGTTTGCTCAATTACACAGCCAGGATACTGTGGCAAAAGAAATCTATACTGTGCTTCCTATTCATATGTTTATTTGTGTCTGTCTAGAACAAATTCTCTCTTCATTCTATATAATGTATTCATATTCAGTGTTCAATTTTGTCTAATACCTCCTTGACTGGGCCCTGCATTGGAAGGAAGACATGGGGGGTATGGCACCTGAGGGAAGCTGGGATATTGCTGAGGCATACCAGAATACTGAGGCGTCACTGCATAACCAGAGTACTCAAAATTTCCAATAGGTTTTCCATAGACATCATACATGGGCCCGACAGGGTAGCTGGCCATAGGAATCTGCTGAGCTGAAATTAAAGTGCATGTTTATTTTACAGATAATCTTATTCTCAGCAAGACCAATAATTCTGTTGTGTTAAAGTGGATGGATTTACTTCAAATATAATTTTTAACATTAAGACAACTTTCTAAAAATTACTTGAGGATGCTGTAAAAAAAATAAACAAAAATGTACTGAAACAGAAAGTATACAATATGTAAAGGGCACTTTCATACATTCTGTAAAATGTTCCAAATAACTTTCATGCTGGAAAATATTTAAATGGTATGTATAAGAATGCAGTGTATAAGGAGTATTTAAACGTACTTACAATCATAAGATGTCCTGCCATGTTGCCTGTGCCGCTGATACAGGTAGCAGCAAGAGCACATAAAGCAACAGACCATGGTGGCAATGGCAGCCACAAAGAGTAGGATGGAGGAGGCAATACCTGCTATTGTGGAGGGACTAAGAAACAGAGCACTGATCAGACAGTAATATAACACTTACTAACTTACTTGTATGCAATTTGCAAATTTCTCTCTCTCCCACTACAAAATGCAAAATAAATGAAGAAAAGAAAAATATAAATCAAATCAATACTTAGTACGACTACCCTTTGGCTTCAAACCAGTATCAAGTCTTACACTTGCAACCTTTGTACACTTGTATGGAGTCAGGGATTTTTGCAGGATCAGAGTCAGGTGTATGATTAACCAGTTATAGCAAGCAGGTGCTAATGATCATCAGTTTCATATGTAGGATAAAACACAGTGAAACAAAAACACCTGTGTAAGAGGCTTAAAACTGGGAGAGGAACAGCCAAACTCTGCTAAAGTTATGGTTGTGAAACTCTTCAGTCCAGATTCTCCCACACCTACATGATGGGGTTTAGTCCACAGGACTTGGTTCCAGTCATCTAGAGTCCACTGTGTGTGCATTGTGGCCCACTGCAAACTTTTCTTCCAATTTAATCAATCTAGTAGGGTTTTTTTCTTGGCAACTGTGCCCATGAGGCCAGCTGATCTGTGTCTCCTGCACAGAGTGTCTATGCACACTGGTTCCTCTCTCTCGTTTTATTCAAGATGGGTGCCCTGCTGATTACATTTATACAGATAAATGATTTTAAGAAACATATTTTTTGTGTTTTGGTATTCATTCCTTTATACTTAGTATGTAAACACACACGTGTGTACACATATACATACATACATACATACATAATATATATATATATATATATATATATATATATATATATATATATATATAAAATATATATATATATATATATATATAATATATATATATATATATATATATAAAATATAAATATACATACATACATACATACACATACATATACATATATATACATACATATACATACATACATACATATGTATACACACACACACACACAGTGGTGTGAAAAAGTGTTGGCCCCCTTCCTGATTTCTTTTTTTTTTTGGCATGTTTGTCACAGTGTTTCATGTTTGTCTAATGTTTCAGATAATCAAACACATTTAAATATTAGTCAAAGATAACACAAGTAAACACATCATGCAGTTTTTAAATGAAGGTTTTTATTATTAAGGGAAAACAAAATCCAAAACCACATGGCCCTGTGTGAAAGAGTGTTTGCCCCCCCCCGTTAAAACATAACTTAACTGTGGTTTAAAAAAGCTCAAAAGCTAGACATCATGCCGAGATCCAAAGAAATTCAAAAACAAATGAGAGAGAAAGTAATTGAAATTTATCAGTCTGGAAAAGGTTATAATGCCATTTCTAAAGCTTTGGGACTGCCGCAAACCACAGTGAGAGCCATTATCTACAAATAGCGAAAACATGGAACAGTGGAGAACCTTCCCAGGAGTGGCTGGCCGACCAATATTACCCCAAGAGTGCAGCAACAACTCATCCAGGAGGTCACAAAAGACCCCACAACAACATCCATGGAACTGCAGGAGTCACTTGCCTCAGTTAAGGTGAGTGTTCATGACTCCACCATAAGAAAGAGACTGGGTAAAAATGGTTTTTGTTCCAAGACGAAAACCGCTGCTGAGCAAAAAGAACATAAAAGCTCGTCTCAGTTTTGCCAGAAAACATCTTGATGATCCCCACGACTTTTGGGAAAATACTCTGTGGACTGACGAGACAAAAATTTTACTTTTTAGAAGGGCTGTGTCCCATTACGTCTGGCGTAAAAAGAAAAAGAACATCAACATTTCAGAAAAAGAACATCATACCAACAGTAAAATATGGTGGTGGTAGTGTGATGGTCTCGGGCTGTTTTCCTGCTTCAGGACCTGGAAGACTTGCTGTGATAAATGGAACCATGAATTCTGCTGTCTACCAAAAAATCCTGAAGGAGAATGTCCGGCCATCTGTTTGTGACCTCAAGCTGACGCGAACTTGGGTTCTGCAGCAGGACAGTGATCCAAAACACACCAGCAAGTCCACCTCTAAATGGCTGAAGAAAAACAAAATGAAGACTTTGGAGTGGCCTAGTCAAAGTCCTGACCTCAATCCGATTGAGATGCTGTGGCATGACCTTAAAAAGGTGGTTCATGCTTGAAAACCCTCCAAATGTGGCTGAATTACAACAATTCTGCAAAGATGAGTGGGTCAAAATTCCTCCACAGCGCTGTAACACTCATTGCAAGTTGTCGAAAACGCTTGATTGCAGTTGTTGCTGCTAAGGGTGGCCCAACCAGTTATTAGGCTTAGGGGGCAAATACGTTTTCACACAGAGCCATGTAGTTTTGGATTTTGTTTTCCCTTAATAATAAAAACCTTCATTTAAAAACTTCATGATGTGTTTACTTGTGTTATCTTTGACTAATATTTAAATATTTGATTATCTGAAACATTAAAGTGTTAATGTTATATAATATATAATATATACACACACACACACACACACACACACACATATATACACATATACATACATATATATATATATATATATATATATATATATATATATATATATATATATATATATATATATATATATATATATATATATATATATATATATATATATATATATATATTACACACACAACACACATACATACATACATACATACATATACACATACATACACACACACGATTCCAAAAAAGTTGGGACACTGTACAAATTGTGAATAAAAACAGAATGCAATGATGTGGAAGTTTCAAATTTCAATATTTTATTCAGAATACAACATAGATGACATATCAAATGTTTAAACTAAGTGAGAAAATGGATCATTTTAAGGGAAAAATAAGTTGATTTTAAATTTCATGGCATCAACACATCTCAAAAAAGTTGGGACAAGGCCATGTTTACCACTGTGTGGCATCCCCTCTTCTTTTTATAACAGTCTGCAAACGTCTGGGGACTGAGGAGACAAGTTGCTCAAGTTTAGGAATAGGAATGTTGTCCCATTCTTGTCTAATACAGGCTTCTAGTTGCTCAACTGTCTTAGGTCTTCTTTGTCGCATCTTCCTCTTTATGATGCGCCAAATGTTTTCTATGGGTGAAAGATCTGGACTGCAGACTGGCCATTTCAGTACCCAGATCCTTCTTCTACGCAGCCATGATGTTGTAATTGATGCAGTATGTGGTCTGGCATTGTCATGTTGGAAAATGCAAGGTCTTACCTGAAAGAGACGACGTCTGGATGGGAGCATATGTTGTTCTAGAACTTGGATATACCTTTCAGCGTTGATGGTTCCTTTCCAGATGTGTAAGCTGCCCATGCCACACACACTCATGCAACCCCATACCATCAGAGATGCAGGCTTCTGAACTGAGCGCTGATAACAACTTGGGTTATCCTTGTCCTCTTTAGTCTGGATGACATGGCGTCCCAGTTTTCCAAAAAGAACCTCAAATTTTGATTCGTCTGACCACAGAACAGTTTTCCACTTTGCCACAGTCCATTTTAAATGAGCCTTGGCCCAGAGAAAACGCCTGTGCTTCTGGATCATGTTTAGATATGGCTTCTTTTTTGACCTATAGAGTTTTAGCCGGCAACGGCGAATGGCACGGTGGATTGTGTTCACCGACAATGTTTTCTGGAAGTATTCCTGAGCCCATGTTGTGATTTCCATTACAGTAGCATTCCTGTACGTGATGCAGTGCCATCTAAGGGCCCGAAGATCATGGGCATCCAGTAATGGTTTTCCGGCCTTGACCCTTATGCACAGAGATTGTTCCAGATTCTCTGAATCTTTGGATGATAATATGTACTGTAGATGATGATAATAACTTCAAACTCTTTGCAATTTTTCTCTGAGAAACTCCTTTCTGATATTGCTCCACTATTTTTCGTCGCAGCATTGGGGGAATTGGTGATCCTCTGCCCATCTTGACTTCTGAGAGACACTTGCCACTCTGAGAGGCTCTTTTTATACCCAATCATGTTGCCAATTGACCTAATAAGTTGCAAATTGGTCCTTCAGCTGTTCCTTATATGTACATTTAACTTTTCCGGCCTCTTATTGCTACTGTCCCAACTTTTTTGGAATGTGTAGCTCTCATGAAATCCAAAATGAGCCAATATTTGGCATGACATTTCAAAATGTCCTCACTTTCAACATTTGATATCGTTATCTATATTCTATTGTGAATAAAATACAAGTTTATGAGATTTGTAAATTATTGCATTCCTTTTTTATTCACAATTTGTACAGTGTCCCAACTTTTCTGGAATCGGGTTTGTGTATATATATATATATATATATATATATAAAGTGTGTATGTGGGAGAGTAAATAGAGTACCTAAGATGAAACAGCATGCAGCGCTTCTGTCCACTTTCTGTGATCATCTTGATCCTATCCAGACAGCAGTAACGATAGTAGCAGTTTCCACAGCAGAAGGTAATGGGTGGGCAGGCAAAGCCATTGTGCCAGGTCCCATTTTTGTCCACGTGCCACATGCAGTCCTCACTAGCATTGGCTGTACAAGACAAAATATTGTAGCTATTTAAACACAACAATGCTTAAGTCTAAAAAACTGCAGACACATGCATAGAAGTAGATTAGACAGACACTTTAGATGTAGATTAGTCTGTGTAATGCTTATTTTGTAGATCATTTATTTTGTGCATGGTAATTTCTGATTGCTAATAGCCAGAAATGCTGAAATGTTTTGGTGAACACGGATTTATTATTAACATCCAAGCTCTGTCAAGTGCGGGACACAAACTCCGGTCTTAACAGTGTAGAACTAACACTTTACCCTTGAGCCACAGGCCAGTGTTTAGACTCTCAAGGTAAGATGCCAAGACAGCATCAGGTCAAAGCAAATCAAAACCCAAGCAAAGAACAGAGACAACTAGGAGAATTAAATAGACAAAAATGTGCAAAATGTGAGCACTAATCAGAAGAATCATGTGACTAGAAAAAGCATGGGAAAAAGACAAAACAAAAGGAATATAAACTAATGTATAGTAGTTTAAAGATATCTAGTGTCAAAAACAAGAAAAACAAGAACAAATACTGACAATTCCAGGTGGTTAATAAATGCTGGTGAGTGGTTCAAGGAGTCAAATCCAATCCCTAACCTAATAAAACTCAACTACATATATTTATAACTAGTGTTTTTTATTTTTATATATATATATATATATATATATATATATATATATATATATATATATATATATATATATATATATATATATATATATATATATATATATATATATATATATATATATATATATATTAACAGACATAATATTTTGACATTAATGACATTATAAAACTTCTGTTTATATTTCCTTCAATATTTTAATACAACAATACTGTGAAAAAGTTTTAGGCAGGTGTGAAAAAATGCTGTGAAGTAAGAATGATTTCAAAAATAGAAGAGTTAACAGTTTATTTTTTATCAATTAACAATATGGAAAGTAAATGAACAGAAGAGAAATCCAAATCAAATCAATATTTGGTGTGACCATCCTTTGCCTGCAAAACAGCATAAATTCTTATAGGAACATTTGCACACAATTTTTAAAGGAATTAGGCAGGTAATTTGTTCCAAACATCTTAGAGAATTAATCACAGATCTTCTGTGGATGTTGGTTGCCTCAAAACCTTCTGTCTCGTCATGTAATCCCAGACAGACTCAATGATGTTGAGACCAGGGCTCTGTGGGGACCAAAACCATCCTGTTTTTCTCTTTGCTGAAGAGAGTTCTTAATGGCAGTGGGTATGTTTGTGGTCGTTGTCGTGCTGCATAAGTGTGGGGCAATCAGATGCCTCTCTGAAGATATTGCATGATAGAAAATATCTGTATTTCTCAGAATTGAGGACACCATTAATCCTGACCAAATCTCCAAATCCATTTGCAGAAATGCAGCTACAAACGTGCAAGAACCTCCAACATGCTTTACTCTTGCCTGCAGACACTCATTATTGTACCGCTCTCCAGCTTTTCGGCAAACAAGCTGCCTCCTGCTACAGCCAAATGTGTCAAATTTTGACTCATCAGTTTAGAGCACCTGCTGCCATTTTTCTGCACCCCAAGCAAAACAGCTTGAAAAGCACAGCTTGAACCCCAAGTCTGCTTTGACTTCTTTCCCTGGGAGAGACCTTGTTGATGCAATATAGCTAACTTGTGTCTTGGTGCTGTGCTCAGTCATGTCATGGTGTATGACCTATCAAATGAAACTGTCCTTCACAATCCCATATTAGTAGCAGAATTTGGATATTCCTGACCCAGTTTTCAGCCTCCTACAATGCTGTTTCTGTTTTAGGTAATAATTGTGATTCAACCTACGATTCTATGAATACATATGAAATTGATCATTAGCACCTGCTTGGTATAACTGGTTAATCATACAGCTGAATCTGAATCCTACAAAATCCCTGACTTTGTTCAAGTGTACAAAGTTTGCAAGTGTAAGAAATGATTTTTGCAGGGTAGTCACATCAAATATTGATATGATTTTTCTTCTAAAAAATAAATAATTAAATATATTTTTGTAAACATTTTTACTTTACAGTATTTCTTCACACACCAGCCTAAAACACTTACATATAAATATGTCTGTGTTGCTTACCCCCCAGAGGTTACATCTACTATGGTTGCTGATGTGTGGGGGTCAGGACGTCAAAGCCAAGCCATAACACAATAAACATTAATGCCACAGGAGACAATACAGACACGGGTACATGCATTCAAAGAAGTAATCCAGGAGTGATGTCAAAGTCAAGGCAAGAATCAGGTGGTATATAAACAATGTGAAGCAGATTCCAGTGTCATCATGGCAGAATTCCAATCTGAAGCACTACCTCTGGGAGTAGTATTACTTCTAGGCTTCTTTTTAAATCATGGATCTTGACAATTGAGTGGTGTGCATGGAAGTTCTGACAAAGTAGGGGATCAAGTGCATCATGGCCTGGAACCTAGCCTCTTTCCACAGTTCCACAGCCCTCCCATTTAATAAGGAATGTTTATAATAAATCTCTGTGTCTAGAATCTCCTTACTGGCATAAGCTCACTCAATTTCAGTGTCCAGCGTTTCTGGAGGACTGGAAGTGTCTTCTTTTGCTTAGTCAAGCTCTCTATGCACAGTTTTTCGTAGGTAAAAGATATGGAAGGTTCATGGGCATAAAGTGTTTGGATGCTGTCACCTTACCACTCTCGCAAGTTGCTCAAGTTTGATGACTCTGGAGTGATTAGATGCTTTATGTCCCAAGAAACCTTCATGTCTGTGTCACCTTCTGGCTAACCCTTTTTAGTTATGCTGTCATACTAGTCTTGCTGAAGTCCCTGCCTGCACTTTACACATAATTTACATTGTCTTTAACCATTACATTTATACAAGCATACCTAATATTTCTCTCCATAAAGGCTGGCTCAGTCTTGAGCTGTTTGTTGGACAGTTTAGAGGTTGTGGTGGAAAATAGAAAATAAAAAGCTCAGGTCACTAATTACCATATCAAGACCCCCCCCAAAAATTGAGTGGTTGTGAATGAAAAAGGATAAACACACCTGAAGATCCACCAGCTCTCTAGTAAAGAAAAGCAAGACATTTTGAAGCTGAGAAAATAGGGAAAATCTGCACACACAACGCTCTGACATGGTGGAGTCAGCACTAGGGTCATGAAGACCTTTGTGTTTGTGTTTGTGTTTGTGTGTGTGTGTGTGTGTTCATCCTCCAGAGAACTGTGTGAGCACAGTGCATTGCAGCTCACAGACCAACAAAGTTGCTATAGTCTTCAGTATTTCTGTAGTGAGGTTGTACATGTTAGGATCATGATTTTGGAGTGGGGAATGAAAACATGCACATACAAACAGCAATCATTGTTTGGAAGTAATCAACAATTTGGAATGTAGTGAAAAAATGAAGAAACTGCTGGTTTACTAACAACAAAAAAGAAACAGGTTGGCCAAAAAAACAGTGTTTAAGACAGAAACAATGTGAGAGCTGTGAAGAAAAAAAAATAACATTCAGTGACATTACTACCATTCAAAGAAGACTTTGAGAGCAGAAATCTAGAAATCACAAGATGCAAACCACTCATCAGCAACAAGAATCAGACGGATTGTATCAGATTGTAATTCACAAAGAAAAACACCACACAAAAATTCCACAACCAAGATTAACCTCACCAAAGTGTTGATAAAGAATCTGGCTCTGCTCTTGATCCAAAACATACATCATAACATACACAAAACATACAGTTAATCTAATTCTTAAGAATAATCCCCCAGAAACATTCTGTCTGTAAATTTACAGGGATTTCATCATCCAAAACACACAACAAAGAGGGAAAAGTGGAAGGATTTATACTAATCTTAGGTCAGTTGAGAATGCCAAGAATCCACAAAGGAGAGAGCCAAATATAATTATATATAATTATAGAACCAAATTATAAGCTATTTAGTTTAATATTATCTGCTTTTTTCTAACAATTGGATGGTCTACAATCCCAAGTGATTTCTCTAAAAAAAAATCTCTAAAACACCACTTTGGATTGCATGCGCATGGTGCATGGTTGCTTGGACAAACAACCCATTCTCCCCTAAAAGATCTCTACGTATTCTATATAACAGTTTACCGGATAATACACTTAGGTGTAAACGAAGCTAATATTGTCGTGCATCGCGTTCACATATATGCCAGTCGCATAAGGGCCTGTGGAGAAACACCGCCTTACCATGCCAAGCAGATAAAAACATGCAGAGTAGTGGTACCAGCACAGCTGATATCGGCATTTCAATTCCAGTTAATCTCTCCTGTCAGGTAAAGTGTAGAAGGGAAATGCTACATTTGCTTCTGCTGAAATAATTATTTAAATTTTAATGGCCCAGAAGCCGGAATAGGCTACGCATCGCGGCACTTCCTCTGCGCTCCAGGTTATGTGAAGCAGTGCCAGTTCAGCACATCCTCAATTAAAGGCACACGATCATTTGCGTCAGCCATACCATTGTACGGCACATTTAAAAAGAAAGGTGAAACAAAGCTAACTCCTCATAGCTAACCCCTAGTTTTCATGGGAAATTTGTAAACCACCCACAGGGTTCAAGGGAGTGCATGGTTGAGCTACGTCCTCTAAATTTTACCTACGCCTCTGTAACCCTCATCTCCACATTTATATATCAATTTTAATTTAATACAGTACTTGAGAATTTCAATGTAAATTATATTACTGTTATTTACTTTAAGACTATATATTTTCCTATAGATTTGTTTACCTAAAAATATCCATATATACATCTAAATGTAAATATCAGGAAGTTAAAGCTAAAATTCTAATCCATCATCTCATATTCATCAAAAAAGATCTCCTATAGAAATGTCTACAGTGTACAGGAAATGCTGATCTTAAACTTGTAAGATTTAAAATATTTATTCAGAAAATCACTGTACTAACAAAAAATCTGTCAACTCTGTTATAGACAAATTGGGTCACCCTGTCTTCCCTAAGAGAACTTCTGTCTCTTCATCCATTAATTCAACTTTAAGTCTAATAAGATGTAGACTTTTTGTTTTGGAGTAAAAAAAAAAAAAATCAACACATTTAACTAAGAAGCTAAACATATCTCTAAACATATCACTCTAAGCCCAAATAATTTCAGTGAACCTAAAAATTTTGAGGTAACCCGTTGCCCTAAAAAAGTTAGATTAAGCACTGTTAACCAAACAAAGTTTTTTAAGTCAAGTTTACTTAAGATACTCTTTTGCATTGCCTTATGACTTTTAGTACAATAAACTAATTCTATTTGTTTTGAAAACTTGAATTTATCATGTTCAAATGGCATATAGATGTTTGTTTATACAATTAAAAGTCATGGTATTTTAATTTAACTTTTCAAGTGAACCAAACCTAAAAGCTTATTTTTAAATTCACTTTACATATCTGTAATAGCCAAATGTGCTTTAAGCTACTACTGCTTAAACTATTACTTTAAAAGAAAAACAAAGTACTGGCCTACTTGAGTGTTTATTCAATTTTAGAACAGTATGGCACATTCTGACATACGAGCAGACAAGATCCTTACAGAGCTTAGAGCTTAAATTGCACATTGATAAGAAAAACATTAGCATGAATTGAGAATACCGTTCATATACAGGAAATAAACCTTTCAGTCACAAAAAAAGTAAACAAATAAATAAATAAAATAAAATAAAATAAAATAAAATAAAATAAAATAAAAAAAAAAAATAAAATAAAATAAAATAAAAAAAAAAAATAAAATAAAAATAAAATGTGCGCTAGCTTAGTGGTTAGCACGTTTGGCTCACACCTCCAGCATCCTGGGTTTGAGTCTCGCTCCCGCTCAGTGTGTGTTGAGTTTGCCTGTTCTTCCTGTGCTTGGTGGGTTTCCTCCAGGTGCTCTTGTTTCCTCCCACAGTCCAAAGACATGCTTCTAAGCTGATTGGAGTCTCTAAATTGCCTGTAGTGTGTGAATGTGAAACTGTGCCCTGCCTTGACGCCTGAGACAGGCACAGGCTCCCCGTGACCTGAGAATAGATTGGATAAGCGGTACAAAAAAAGGGGAAATGTGCACTTTCTGCAGTTTATCAAAATACAGATCAACTGATTGAAAATACTAAGGCAGCCTTGTGTCTTCTTTTTCACATGAACCAAAATAAATAAAACACTTAAAACAAATAATACTGGATTGCAGTGTGAAATTTCTACTGGCTATCAAGATACAGACGAACGAACCACGTATCACGTAACATGATCTATCACAGTTGCATGCAAAAATATCCATTGTGCTTGACATAATTTCTGTCTTACATGGCCAGCTGGTTTGTCAGAGTTGCCTTTCAGCTCTTTCTTACCCAAGCTCAGCAGGATCTGTTGAATGAAATGGAAGGTGTTGACCATGCACTTAGGGTAGTTTAAGTGCAGTGCATATGTCAGTCCAAATAGAAGGCACATGGCCTGGGGCAGGTTAGCAAGATTGTCCATCACAATTCCGTCCAACATAATTCAAAAGTAAATGAGAGATTCACTGCTATATAACAATAACAGATTTGACAAATAATGAATCTACTACTGGTGCATCCTAAAAAAAATTTGTACAAATTAGTGACAGAAGAATAATGACATGCCTTCCAGAGTTCCCCACCAGAGGAATGGCATTGCTTGGTGCAAGTCACATGCTTTTTCTGTGAATGCTTTAAAGATTTTTATGCCTTTTTATAACAGTTAACAGAGGTAACAGAGTTGAACAGAACGTAGGAACAGTCACAATATTTTTTATTACTGAAAGTACAAAGAATACACAAAATAGATAGTTTATAGAATTGTTTATATAAATTAACACACAAAAAAGATTAAAATTATTTAATGATAATTCAAGTTGAATGTATAAATAATCTAGACATGGGGGTCACAGTCCAGTGACTTCTGTGCTGGTCCTAAGCCCGGATAAATAGAGAGGGTTGCGTCAGGAAGGGCATCCGGCATAAAACATTGCCAAATTTAACCATGCGAATCGTCAGTATGAATTTCATACCGGATCGGTCGAGGCCCGGGTTAATAACGACCGCCATCAGCGCCGTTGACCTACAGGGCACCGGTGGAAATTGGGCTACTGTTGGTCAAAGAAGTAGAGGAGGGAGGAGAGTGCACAGACAGAGAGAGAAGAGAAAAGGTAAGAGTTTAGGACTGAAAATAGGAACTCTGAATGTTGGTAATATGACAGGGAAAGATAGAGAGCTGGCTGATATGATGGAGAGAAGGAAGGTGGATATACTGTGTGTACAGGAAACCAGGTGGAAGGGTAGCAAGGCTCGTAGTATAGGAGCAGGATTCAAGCTGTTTTATTATGGTGTGGATAGTAAGAGAAATGGGGTAGGTGTGGTCCTGAAGGAGGAGTTTGTGAGGAATGTCCTGGAGGTGAAGAGAGTGTCAGACAGGGTGATGAGTCTGAAGTTAGAGATTGAAGGGGTGATGTTGAATGTTGTTAGTGGTTATGCCCCACAGGTAGGTTGTGAGTTAGAGGAGAAAGAGAGATTCTGGAGTGAATTAGATGAGGTGATGGAGAGTATTCCCACGGGTGAGAGAGTGGTGATAGGAGCGGATTTTAATGGACATGTTGGTGAGGGGAACAGAGGTGATGAGGAGGTGATGGGCAAGTTTGGAGTTAAGGAAAGGAACCTTGAAGGACAGATGGTAGTGGACTTTGCTAAGAGGATGGACATGGGTGTGGTTAACACTTATTTTCAGAAGAGGGAGGAGCATAGAGTGACTTACATGAGTGGAGGTAGGAGAACACAGGTAGACTACATCCTATGTAGAAGAGGCAATCTGAAAGAGATTAGTGACTGTAAAGTGGTAGAGTGGGAGAGAGTGTAGCCAGACAGCATAGGATGGTGGTGTGTAGGATGACTTTGATGGTCTGTAAGAAGAAGAGGTCAAAGATAGAGATAGAGAAGAAAACCAAGTGGTGGAAGCTGAAAAAGGAGGAATGTTGTGAGGAATTTAGACAGAAGTTGAGGCAGGCTCTGGGTGGTCAGGTAGTGCTGCCAGATGACTGGGAAACTACAGCAGAAGTGATCAGGGAGACATGGAGAAAGGTGCTGGGTGTGTCATCTGGAAGGAGGAAAGAAGATAAGGAGACTTGGTGGTGGAATGAGGAAGTTCAGGATAATATCCAGAGGAAGAGGTTAGCCAAGAAGAAGTGGGACATGGACAGGACTGAAGAGAATAGACAGAAATACAAGGAGTTACAGCGCAGAGTGAAGAGGGAGGTGTCTAAGGCCAAGCAGAAGGCATATGACGAGTTGTACACTAGGTTAGACACTAGAGAAGGAGAGAAGGACTTGTACAGGTTACCTAGGCAGAGGGATCGTGATGGGAAGGATGTGCAGCAAGTTAGAGTTATTAAGGATAGAGATGGAAGGGTGCTCACAAGTGAGGAGAGTGTACAGAGGAGATGGAAGGAGTACTTTGAGGAGCTGATGAATGAGGAAAATTAGAGGGAAAAAAGAGTAGAAGGGGTGAACTCTGTGGAACAGAAAGTAAATAAGATTATAAGATTAAGTCATAAGATTAAGATTAGTAAGTATAGATAGTCAGGAAGGCTTTGAAGAGGATGAAAAGTGGAAAGGCAGTTGGTCCTGATGACATCCCGGTGGAGGTCTGGAAGTGTCTAGGAGAGGCAGCAGTGGAATTTTTAACTAGTTTGTTCAACAGGGTTTTAGAGTGTGAGAGAATGCCTGAGGAATGGAGAAGAAGTGTGTTAGTGCCGATCTTTAAGAATAAGGGTCTGTAGTTTCTTACAATAGGGATAGGTGGAGAGAGATGATTCGCTGTGGCGACCCCTGAAGGGAAAAGCCGAAAGAAGAAGAAGAAGAAGAAGTTTAAACTTTATCCTTTTTAAGCCGGCAGTGTGTGCACAGTGCATTATCTAGACCTAAGGGAATAACAGTCTCAGGACGTTAAATCATTTTAATAGTTAAATCAAAACATTGCCTGACAGAAATGTATTGTTCTGTATACTTATTCTTAAAAATAATAATAGCTTTACAATAAACATGAAGCTAAAAATAATAGTTTCAAACGCAACCAAAACAACCACTTTAAAAACAAGTAAATGAATGATCTAGACAAATTAACTACAACAGTTATTAATCCCAGCTATTATGTCCCCTCTAAAATACATTTATATATATATATATTTTATTTGGGCTCCCTGAACCCCACACTACAATCACAATAGGTATAAAATGTCATTTAGGGACATTTTGTCTTGAAAATACAGTATTAACTAAAAGACCACCACTACACCTATTATTGACTGTCTTTGCCTGCTGATTTATACATTCAACTTCTTCTTTTTCTTCTTCTTCTTCTTCTTTCGGCTTTTCCCTTCAGGGGTCGCCACAGCGAATCATCTCTCTCCACCTATCCCTATCTTCTGCATCCTCAACACTTGCACCCACTAGCTTCATATCCTCATTAATTCCATCCATATACCTCCTCTTTGGCCTTCGTCTTTGCCTCCTGCCTGGCAGATCCATGTCCAACATTCTCCTACCAATTTACTCACTCTCCCTCCTCTGAACATGTCCAAACCATCTTAATTTGGCCTCCCTAACTTTGTCCCCCAAACGTCCAACATGAGCTGTCCCTCTGATGTACTCGTTCCTAATCCTGTCCAATCTTGTCCCTCCCAAAGAGAACCTCAATATCTTCAGCTCTGCTACCTCTAGCTCTGACTCCTGTCTCTTCCTCAGTGACACTGTCTCTAAACCATACAGCATGGTCGGTCTCACCACTGTCTTGTACACCTTCCCCTTGATTTTCGCTGATATTTTCCTATCACACAAAACTGCCGACACCTTTCTCCACCCATTCCAACCTGCCTGCACTCGCTTCTTCACCTCTTTCCCACACTCTCCATTACTCTGGACTGTTGACCCCAAGTACTTAAACTCCTGTACCTTCTTCACCTCTTCACCCTGTAACCTTACTGTTCCACTTCCCTCCCTTTCATTCACACACATGTACTCAGTCTTACTATGACTGATTTTCATGCCTCTTCTTTCCAGCGCAAACCTCCATCTCTCCAGGTTTTCCTACACCTGCTCCCTGCTCTCACTACAGATCACAGTCATCTGCAAACATCCTTGTCCGAGGAGACTCCCGTCTGACCTCCTCTGACAACTGGTTCATCACCATAGCAAACAGGAAGGGGCTCAGAGCCGATCCCTGATGCAGTCCCACCTCCACTTTGAACTCCTCTGTCTGACCTACAGCACACCTCACCACTGTGCTGCTCCTCTCATACATGTCCTGCACCACTCTGACATACTTCTCTGCTACTCCTGACTTCCTCATACAGTACCACAGTTCTTCTCTTGGCACCCTGTCATACGCTTTCTCCAAGTCTACAAACACACAGTGCGACTCCCTCTGACCATCCCTATACTTCTCCATCAAAATTCTCAGAGCAAAAATTGCATCTGTTGTGCTCTTTCTGGGCATGAAGCCATACTGCTGCTCACAAATTTCCACTACTTTCCTTAACCTAGCTTCCACTACTCTTTCCCATAGCTTCATTGTATGGCTCATCAACTTTATCCCCCTATAGTTGCTGCAACTCTGCACGTCACCCTTATTCTTAAAGATCGGCACTAACACACTTCTTCTCCATTCCTCAGGCATCCTCTCACTCTCTACAACCCTGTTGAACAAACTAGTTAAAAATTCCACTGCTGCCTCTCCTAGACACTTCCATACCTCCACTGGGATGTCATCAGGACCAACTGCTTTTCCACTTTTCATCCTCTTCAAAGCCTTCCTGACTTCATCCTTTCTAATCTTATCTACTTTCTGTTCCACAGAGTTCACCCCTTCTACTCTTTTTTTCCCTCTCATTTTCCTCATTCATCAGCTCCTCAAAGTACTCCTTCCATCTCCTCTGTACACGCTCCTCACTTGTGAGCACCCTTCCATCTCTATCCTTAATAACTCTAATTTGCTGCACATCCTTCCCATCTCGATCCCTCTGCCTAGCTAACCTGTACAAGTCCTTCTCTCCTTCTCTAGTGTCTAACCTAATGTACAACTCGTCATATGCCTTCTTCTTGGCCTTAGACACCTCCCTCTTCACTCTACGCTGTAACTCCTTGTATTCCTGTCTATTCTCTTCAGTCCTGTCCATGTCCCACTTCTTCTTGGCTAACCTCTTCCTCTGAATACTATCCTAAACTTCCTCATTCCACCACCAAGTCTCCTTATCTTCTTTCCTCCTTCCAGATGACACACCCAGCACCTTTCTCCCTGTCTCCCTGATCACTTCTGCTGTAGTTTCCCAGTCATCTGGCAGCACGACCTGACCACCCAGAGCCTGCCTCAACTTCTGTCTAAATTCCTCACAACATTCCTCCTTTTTCAGCTTCCACCACTTGGTTTTCTTCTCTATCTCTGACCTCTTCTTCTTACAGACCATCAAAGTCATCCTACACACCAACATCCTATGCTGTCTGGCGACACTCTCTCCCACTACTACTTTACAGTCACTAATCTCTTTCAGATTGCCTCTTCTACATAGGAAGGTCAAAGGTCTACATAGGTCTACCTGTGTTCTCCTACCTCCACTCATGTAAGTCACTCTATGCTCCTCCCTCTTCTGAAACTAAGTGTTAACCACAGCCATGTCCATCCTCTTAGCAAAGTCCACTGCCATCTGTCCTTCTAGGTTCCTTTCCTTAACTCCAAACTTGCCCATCACCTCCTCATCACCTCTGTTCCCCTCACCAACATGTCCATTAAAATCCGCTCCTATCACCACTCTCTCACCCGTGGGAATACTCTCCATCACCTCATCTAATTCACTCCAGAATCTCTCTTTCTCCTCTAACTCACAACCTACCTGTGGGGCATAACTATTAACAACATTCAACATCACCCCTTCAATCTCTAACTTCAGACTCATCACCCTGTCTGACACTCTCTTCACCTCCAGAACATTCCTCACAAACTACTATCCACACCATAATAAAACAGCTTGAATCCTGCTCCTATACTATGAGCCTTGCTACCCTTCCACCTGGTCCCCTGTACACACAAAAAAGGATAAAGTTTAAACATCATATTTTATTTCAAACTTATCATATATGGTGGTTTAATGCAATTTTGCATATAAATGTATTATTATTATTATTATTATTATTATTATTATTATTATTATTATTATTATTATTATTATACACTACAGTGGAACCTCGGCATACAAATGCCCTCCCTTAGGAATTTTCACCTTAAGAATTGAAACATTGCAAGAAATTTGTATCAGCATATGAAGCATTTTCGGCATACGAACGAACCAAACTAAACCGAATGCCGGCCAAGTTCAAAACTGGAAAGTTACGGTGGCTGAGAAGTGCAAAATAAAATAACAAATCATAGAACACCAAAAAAAACAAATCCGAAAACCCCACCCTTCACCAAATCCCCCAATACACACAAAAAAATAAATTTGAAACAAAACAACTTATCAATATTTTTAAGAACAAAAAAATTTTTAAATAAAACTGAAAATTAAAATTTTTAATTTTTATCCAAAAACACAACGACAATTTAGGCACGTTTGCCTCACACCTCCAGGGTTGGGGGTTCGATTCCCACCTCCCCTGTGTGTGTGGAGTTTGCATGTTCTCCCTGTGCCTCAGGGGTTTCCTCCGGGTACTCCGGCTTCCTCCCTCAGTCCAAAGACATGCATTATAGGTTGATTGGCATCTCTAAATTGTCTACATTGTGGTGAATGTGTGTGTGTGCCCTTTGATGAGTTGGCACTCCGTCCAGGGTGTATCCTGCCTTGATGCCCAATGATGCTTGAGATAAGCACAGGCTCCCTGTGACCCGAGAATAGATCGGATAAGCAGTAGACAATGAATGAATGATTAACACAAATAGCACCCCCAAGGTCACCCCCAAGTGGCCAATTTGCATCATAATTCATACATTTTTGTGGGTCACTACCAGAATGCACCAATTTTTGTGGATCTACCAGTTAAATGTCATGATGATTGATCATAGTTAATCATCATCAATTGTTATAAACAACCACACTGTGTTAAATGAGACTACTGCAGATTAGCATAAAGAATGCAGAATCTCACCCTATTGATGACAACACCCACAACTCAACGTACCTCCTAAGAAGTGGAGTTTTGTTTGTGAACAAATCTGTTTTTGAACTGATTAATTAAGTGAATGAACTGTTCTTGTTCACATTTTTCATCCAAGTCCCAGCCATGTAAAACATGTGACTTCTTTGGCAGTTTTTTTCTGCTTTTTAAAGACTGCATTATATTTATATTATATTTGCTATTTGTTACATGTTGTGAAGGAGCATGTCATTGGTTGAAACCTATTAGTTGAACTAAAGGAACTAGTTCATGAGCATAAAAACAGAACTTGTCAGTCTTAAACAAAATTAATAAACATGTTCGGTCAGTGTGGATGTGAGCCTTGCTGGTTTAAGCGGAGAAGGAGGCTCCTGCTACGAGAATTCAAAAAAGAATGTAGCACTTTGGAAAAGTTTTATGTTTGTGCACAAAGTATAATCCCTATTAATGATTATGTAATGATTAATGTTTTTCTGTCTATCAGTAAAAATATTTTAATTATTTGTGGTGTCATTTCATTAATTTTTTATTTATATAAAACATTTAATTGAAAAAGTCTCTTCTATTACAGCAAGTTTCTGATCACAACAAACAGCAACTGACCGATTGATTTTTGTGGCTTTCTCCTTCATGCTTCAAAGACAGAAATAACACAAAGTAGAGTACAGCCAGTAAAGAAGCATATTCATCGGTTGGAAGAATTAAATGAATATGCCCCTTGTTTTTTTTGGTACCTGCAGTTTGTGATCAAAGTGAACAAACGTAATTGTAATTCATGATTAAAATGAATAAACTGGTAATAGTCATTCATAAACAATATGAACAAATTAGATAGAAGGCCTGTCAGGCCTTCTTTGTGGACTGGACATGACAATTACAATAAATAATAATTCTAAAATTCTAAATGAATGTATTGAGTAAATGAAAAAATGACTTACTCATAAATTGGGCCCTACTGCACCACAGCTTGCTATTACAGTTACTATGCTCATTGTTACTGCATTCAGACATGCAGTTATGCATGCAGTGGAGAGAGCAGAGAGCGGTGCAAAAACAGATAAAACTTTCAATGAGTGAAAAACAATGGCATAAAATAAAAAATAAGGAAAGTTGATGCTGAAAAACAAGTTTTCCAAGATGAATGGGTGGAAAAATATGTATTTATGCATCGACCTGTTTGTCTCATTTGAGTCTGTTGCGGTTGTCAAACATTGTGGAAACATTAAACGTCATTACGAAACTAAACATAGACACTTTGAAGAAACCTACTCTCAGCGGTCTGAAGTAAGGGCCCGGAAAATAAATGAGCTCAAAGCCCAGTATGAGTGATCTACACAGGTTCTCCCTCACCACCTAACAACAAGCATATGAGTGTTCACTGAGAATCCAGTGGATTTTAGGAAAACATAACAAGCCCTTTACAGATGGGGAAATAGTAAAGGAGTGCATGGAGGCTAGCAAAGGATTTCCATAGCTTTGGACGTTGATGAATCGACTGATATTAATGACAATGCTCAGCTTGTTGTGTGCATCAGATTTTACCATGCAGAGAGAAAAGATTTCACTGAGGACATAGGTGTTACAGCACTTACAGCACACACCAGAGGAGAAGACATACACACTGATCATAACATTATGAACACCTGCCTAATATTGTGTTGGTCCCCCTTTTGCTGCCAAAACAGAACAGCACTGTGCATTCTGACACCTTTCTATCAGAACCAGCATTAACTGAGCAACAGTAGCTCGTCTGTTGGATTGGACCACACAGGCCAGCCTTTGCTCCCCACGTGCATCAATGAGCCTTGGCCGCCCATGACCTTTTCGCCGGTTCACCACTGTTCCTTCCTTTTGATAGATACTGACCACTGCAGACCGGGAACACCCCACAAGAACTTGGAGAACACAATTTGAACACAAGAACACAATTTGGCCCTTGTCAAACTCGCTCAAATCCTTACTCTTGCCCATTTTTCCTGCTTCTAACACATCAACTTTGAGGACAAAATTTTCACTTGCTGTCTAATATATCCCACCCACTAACAGGTGCCAAGATGAGGAGCTAATTAGTGTTATTCACTTCACCTGCCAGTGGTCATAATGTTATGGCTGATCGCTGACTTGGCCATAAAAGAGATGGTAACGCTAAGAGGGATCAACCAGAAACATATTGTGTCCATCACCATTGATGGAGCACCCTCCATGATAGCAAACGAAAAAGGAGCAGTGACTCGGATGAAAGAGGATAATCCAGACCTCTGACCATATCAATGCATTATCTACCAGTCTGTTCTGTGCTCGTTCTACTCTGTCAGAAGAGTATGCAGAATTTACGGATACAGTGATGAAACTGATCAACTTTCTCAGGGCATCCTTATCACATCAGCATCACCTTCTTCAAGAATTCCTTGCAGAAATTGAAACAAATGCAAATGAACTACTGCTTCACTGCAATGTTAGGTGGCTGAGCAAAGGAAGGGTGTTAGCATGCTTCTGGACAATAAGAAATGAAATAAAAATGTCCTTGGCACAACTAAAGAACCTGAAGGCCAGGTGTTTTTCTCAGTTTTTAGAAGATGAGAGAAAAATGGATGTTATGGCCTTCCTTGTTGACATAACTTCACATCTAAATGATCTCAACTTAAAACTGCAAGGCAAGAATAACTCTGTGTGTGATTTGGTGGCAGCTGTCCAGTCTTTCCAGAGGAAGCTGGATATTTTTAAAGAGGATCTCAAAGAGGACTACACACATTTTCCTGCACTGAAACAAATAAATGAGATAGATGCTTCCTCTCATGTGGAGTTCATACAGGAACTGACTGGAAACTTCAGAGATTGTTTTGAGAACTTGGGGAGCCTTGGAGACCAGCATCTCCTTTTCATAAAGAATCCATTTCTGTTAAAAAAAAATGTAATTACATTTTCAAGCAAAACAGTTATACAAGTGAGCAAATGTGGGACTGCTACAAATGGAGCTTGTTGATCTTCAAGCAAATGCGGCTTTAAAAGAGCAGAGTGGAGGTTGTGACCCTGCCACCTTCTGGATACAGACTGTGCCAGAGGCTGTTTTTCCTGGACTTAGAAAAGTGGCACTACACACCTTGAGCATGGTTCAACATATGTATATGTTTATATAGCTGTGAGTCAGCATTCTGAACACCATTGAATATTTACATTCCAGTTTGAGGATTGCACTGACCCCATTCCTCCCAAGATCCAAAGTGATAGCTGGAAAGGCCAGAGCCAATTTCTCCCACTGAAGTTCTCAATGAAAAAAACCAAATTAATTGATAGATAATAAAGAAGAAGAAGAAGTTGCTTTTGGCTGCTCCCTGTTCAGGGTCGCCACAGCAGACCAACTAGTCCGCACATCAACTTGGCAAATGTTTTACACCAGATGCCCTTCCTGACACAACCCTCCCATTTCTTCTGGGCTTGGGACCAGCACTGCATCCAGTGGCTGGGAATCGAACCCGGGCTTTCCGCATGATAGGCGAGAAACCTACCACTGAGCCACCAATGCCTCCTAAGCAATAGATAATCCTTTAGATAATATAACTATCTCTGATCAGAGCTTATCATGCTTTACTCCCCTTCAAGAATCTGATCTAGTTTCCCTAATTTGGTCTTCAAAACTTTCAACCTGCATTCTAGATCCTTTACCCACGTCTTTCCTTAAACTAGATACTACCAGTAGCTACAAAACCTCTTCTAAAAATTATAAATTCTTCCTTAGCACTGGCTATGTGCCTAAGTCATTTAAACTAGTGGTTATCAAGCCCCTGATTAAAAAACCGGACCTTGACCCCTGTCTGCTGTCCAACTATAGGCCAATATCAAACCTGCCATTTATCTCCAAGATCCTAGAAAAGTCTGTAGGACAGCAGTTATGTTCATACCTACAAAGGAATAACATTCATGAAATGTATCAGTCAGGATGTAGGGCTCATCATAGCACAGAGACAGCACTGGTTAAAGAGGTGAATGACCTGTTACTGGCTTCTGATCAGGGTTGTGTCTCCATACTGGTGTTACTCGATCTCAGTGCAGCCTTTGACACCATTAACCACACTATTCTACTTGATAGGCTAGAACATGTTGTTGGTGTTAAAAGAACAGCCCTCTCCTGGCTCAGGTCTTATTTGACAGATCGTTATCAGTTTGTAGATCTAAATGGTGACTTCTCTATGCATACTAAGGTTATGTTCGGCGTTCCACAAGGGTCTGTCTTAGGCCCACTGCTTTTCTCCTTATATATGCTACCCCTTGGTGCAGTTATTCGTAAACATGGTATTAGCTTCCACTACTATGCGAATAACACACACTATATGTTTCACCTAAGTCAGATGAGAAACACCAGATTATTAACATTGAAGAATGTGTAAAGGACATTAGACAGTGGATGCTTACTAACTTCTTCCTGCTTAACTCTGACAAGACAGAGGTGCTCGTACTAGGACCACATGCAGCTAGTAAGCTTTCTGGTTACAGAATAACTGTGGATGGTCTTTCTGTTTCATCTTGTGCAGCAGTAAAAGATCTTGGTGTGATTATTGACGCTTGTCTTTCATTTGAAGCTCATGTAGATAATATCACTAGGGTAGCCTTCTTTCATCTTAGAAATATTGCTAAGATAAGAAATATAATGTCACTTCATGATGCAGAAAAACTAGTTCATGCTTTTGTTACCTCTAGGTTGGATTATTGTAATGCCTTACTGTCTGGATGTTCCAGTAAGAGCATGAACAAGCTCCAGTTAGTCCAGAACGCAGCAGCTAGAGTCCTAACTAGAACCAGAAGATACACTGGCTCCCAGTCAAATTCCGCATTGATTACAAAATAATGTTACTAAACTTTAAAGCACTAAATGGTCTCGCGCCACAATACCAACTTTTGGGTTTTTTTTATGCTTTCGCCACATTCTGACCCATAAAATTTACATTCCAGTTTGAGGATTGCACTGACCCCATTCCTCCCAAGATCCAAAGTGATAGCTGGAAAGGCCAGAGCCAATTCTCCCACTGAAGTTCTCAATGAAAAAAACCAAATTAATTGATAGATAATAAAGAAGAAGAAGAAGTTGCTTTTGGCTGCTCCCTGTTCAGGGTCGCCACAGCAGACCAACTAGTCCGCACATCAACTTGGCAAATGTTTTACACCAGATGCCCTTCCTGACACAACCTCCCATTTCTTCTGGGCTTGGGACCAGCACTGCATCCAGTGGCTGGGAATCGAACCCGGGCTTTCCGCATGATAGGCGAGAAACCTACCACTGAGCCACCAATGCCTCCTAAGCAATAGATAATCCTTTAGATAATATAACTATCTCTGATCAGAGCTTATCATGCTTTACTCCCCTTCAAGAATCTGATCTAGTTTCCCTAATTTGGTCTTCAAAACTTTCAACCTGCATTCTAGATCCTTTACCCACGTCTTTCCTTAAACTAGAGTAGCCTTCATGTCGGTCACCTTCTGGCTCTCCCTTTTAGTTATGCTGTCATAGCTAGTTCTGCCGGAGTCCCTGCCTGCACTTGAAACATAATCTACATTGTCTTTAAACATCACATGATCACAAGCATACTCTCTTTGTCCTTCTCTGTCGAGCTATACATCCCACTCCCGAGCTCCCAGTGTTCTGAGTTTCCAGTGTGACCACTCTCTACTGCTCTACCGCTCTACCCCTGGTCGGAGTCTCGTCGCTTGGTGCTGCTCACTGATGCTGTGGATGGATCTGTGTGATCAGCCTGTGACCAGGAGACAGCTGTGGACAGAGCCACTTGTGGACTATAACACCGTCACCAATCTGCTGTTACATCTGTCAGCTTTTGACAGCAAGGAAGTAGTGTCTATAACAAACACAGAAACTACATTGACCTAATAGTTCCTCATGGGCCCCTGGTTGCTGTTGTAGAAAGGACACTATTTACATTTACATTATTTACTGTCCAGTGTCACCCAGATGAGAATGGGTTCCCTTCTGAGACTGGTTCCTCTCAAAGTTTCTTCCTCATATCATCTTAGGGAGTTTTTCCATGCCACCATCGCCACAGGCTTGCTCATTAGGGATAAACAGGGATAAATAGGGATAAAATAGTTTATCTCTGTTTCTCTATTTATGTAAAGCTGCTTTGAGACAATGTCCATTGTAAAAGGCACTATAGAAATAAATTGAATTGAAAAATTAAATTGAAAACGTATGCAAATGAACATGAATGTAATGTGAATTTTGTGGAATGTGGAACTAAGAAGTTTTATACTTCCATCTTCAAGATCCACTTAGTTCAGCCTAACAGACAATTTTATTTCATTTTCATTTGAGGTTATTTACATTTTTATGGACTTAAAGAAACAGTACAAATTAACAGATAAATGGTTTTGTGCGGGGCACTGTGGCTTAGTGGTTAGCAGGTTTGTCTCACACCTCTAGGGTTGGGGGTTCGATTCCCGCCTCTGCCATGTGTATGGTGTTTGCATGTTCTCCCCGTGCCTCGGGGGTTTCCTCCCCCAATCCAAAGACATGCATGGTAGGTTGATTGGCATCCCTAAATTGTCTGTAGTGTGTGTGATTGCGTGAGTGAATGAGAGTGTGTGTGTGCCCTGCGATGGGTTGGCACTCTGTCCAGGGTGTATCCTGCCTTGATACCCTATGATGCCTGGGATAGGCACAGGCTCCCCGTGACCCGAGAATAGATTGGATACATGGTAGACAATGAATGAATGAATGAATGAATGAATGAATGGTTTCTTGCATGGTTTAATTTTTCCAACACTGGAACTTTATTTTTGCCTGTTTGTTTTTCTGAATGATATTGCTGATGATCTTTTACCAGTGCAATGTGAAGCACAGAAGAGAACAGTGTTTAGCATTAGATACATTTAGTTAAGTAAAGACAATACATGTGAAGATAAAATGTGATTTGAGATTTCGGGGGGGGCTTGTTTTTGTTTTTGTTTGAAGCAGTGAGGTTTGCATTCATTAATTATGATTGTTAATTCCAGTTCAGCAAAAAAGCACTTTAGTTTTCCTTTTATTTATTAGGGTTCATTTACTGAACCTCAATCAATTTTAATAGAAGATCCCTGATGTAGCCTGTCAATTTTCAAGTCAATGCAATTACTCATGGATTGCTACTGTTTGAATAAAATAGAGACTGTCACAGATTATGGTGAAGTGTTTACCGCAAGGTTCTTGCCCATGTCAGCTTTTTTATTTATACCATCTAATTTTCTCGTTTGCCTCAATATCTTACACTGTGACCTTTCATTTGTCAATTTTTTTACTTGCCTATCGCAGTAAAAAAAATTTTTGGAGAAACCATTTGTTTTTCTGTCTTCAAACAGCAAGCAGAGGAAACCCACATCAGATCATTTCAATATCCATTGTATTTACTCAAAGGTACATAGTCAATAAGTATGGCAAACATTCAGCTTGTACAGTGTGTGAGTTGCAGAATGTTCAGTAATTCTTCCTCCGTTTTAAGAGTTAATTTTATTGTGATTACCCAGACAGCATGGTAACATTGATACAATGTTGAGTCAGTGTTGATGCGTCAACGCCAATTTCATTGAATTAACGTTACAAAGTGATGTTGCTTTAGCATCACTCTTGCACCCTCAGTTAATGTTGAAGCAATACTGATATTTTAACCACAAATCAAATCAATGGTAATAATATTGATTAAACATTACAAAGCGAAATTTTTTCAACACGTCTTTGGTACTGTTGAAATAATGTTGAGATTTCACTCATAAATCAACGGAAATAGCATTGATTCAACATTACAAAGTGATATTTTTTCAACATCACTTTTGCACCCTCAGTTACTGTTGAAATTTACCATTAATCTATATAATTATATACTAGATTATTAAATAAACATTACAAAGCTATATTTTTTCAACATCATTTTTGCACACTCAATGTTAACATTTCTTTCAGAATTCAATGGTACTATTATTGATTACACATTACAAAGTGATGTTTTTTCAGCATCACTTTAGCAGCCTAATTTGTTGAAACAATATTAATACTGAAGACAAAAAACATGCTCATACCATTGAATCAATGGTCAAGCTACTATAATAATAAAAAAAAAAGAAAAAACACTTTTCCACTGGTTTAATCACATTCTTATTTATTTTTTGCTGTCTTTTAATTCAATCAACTGAAAGCACTTCATACTATGTCATGGAAAAAAAAAAAAAAAAAAAATCATACAGATGCAAAAGTGAAGCAAAAAAATAAATACATAAATAAAATGACAATTTATTTATTTCTGGAGACACCAAAGGAACAGTTGTTGTTTGATGTGCAGTTCCGCCCACATGGTATGGTGCATAGCGGAGCCATTTCTGGACTGCCTGAATATATTCATATTGGGAAACTTTTCCCACACCCATCTGCAAAGTCAAAGCATCTGAAAACAAAAGGATATAAAATGTATACAATTGAATACATTAATGGAGGCACTGGAAGAGGGAAATATTGGATAGAGTAAGGTAGATTTCTGGGAACACAAAAGGCAGAAGGACAATTCAAATTATTGATAGTTATAACTCACCAAATATACACATTCAAGAAAGTATCCTTGAATGCCCTCTTTTGCCTTGACTGCTCTTTAACCATCTTCCCAGCCCAATTTATTGATGATTGCCAGCTCATTGGTCAGTGCACTGGAAAGCATGCGACGGACCCTCATTTCCAGTGAGGTTCCTCCAATTATGCTAAAGTGTCTCACCTGCCATACAAAATGTGTACACAAAGCAGAGAGAACATGCCAAATGTCCCAAAAACGGATTAATAACAAAATGGTCTACATAGAAGCACTAACCAACATTTGCCTTGCTTCACTGGATTGTAAAATCTCCTCTGCAGTCTCAAGCTCTTCAGTATTGTGCAGAGGGACTGAGACAGGCAATGGTAGCAAAGGTTGCTTTGAAGGCAAGGACTGTCTGAAGAATTCCTGACATTCCTCCTGGAGTTCTTTGACTTCTTTTACAAGTTCTGTGACAGTTCCAATCAACTTTTGTAAAGCAACATCTTGTGGAGAATAAAAACATTACAGTTCAAAACATATTTAACATGCATACTGTATAAGGAAAGTAGAAAAACTTCTCTGCACTTGCCTTAAATTAACTGTCTTGCAGAATCACTTGCATCTGCAACAAGAAAAAAAAAGTGCTAATGAACAGACTCACACATTAGCATCCAAAATATATTTTAAGATAAACAATATTGTTGTAAACTGCTTGGAATTTGGAATCTGGAAATTACACTCAAAGCAATTATTGGTCTGATTGCAAAACTGCCAAAGCACTTCTGGAATTTATACCCTCTTGATCCTTGGAAGATGGTTCCTGGCTGGGGTACACGGCAGCAACAGAAAACAACAAATGTTCTCATACATCTGCATTTAAATGCAATTCTGAAGCACAACAGGGCCTGTATACAACATAAATGAGCGCAGCTCAGTCGCTTTCCAGCGGTCAATTTCTTATAACCCTCTTGGTTTCCGGCTAAACTCAACAGGCGTGTAGAGACTCAGCAGCTTTAACTTTTCAGAAATTTCAGCTACAGTTTGAGTGGACAACCTAGTGATATGTGCTTTACCTCTGATCCAAAAGTTTCCTAGTGACACCTAGACAACATAAGTGCATATAATCTAATGGAAACATGGTAACCATTTTTACCAAGCCAGCTAAAGGAGAAAGTTTTTGGTTCAAGTGGTGGTCTTCATCAATCATATCATTAAAATCAGAATCAGTCCTCAACTTTGCATCAGTTTCTGGGTGTGTCATTTTATTTTGCCACTCACCCACTTGAACACATTTGTCACAGCCCGAGTAGCCATTGTGAGATTTTGTATTTTTAACAAAGGCTCTGGCAGGGGCATCACACACAAAAGAGCATACTTGTACCAATACGTTTCGACTATTGTAAACAATACCATGCAAAAGAACATCAGCTAAATAGTCAATAAATGGCTTTAAGAACTCAAATATGCACTTGGGCTTTTTCATACCACAGTAAAGGCCAACAAGGAAGGGATGTTTGGTATAGTCACAATTGACAATGGCAAGAATTGGCCAGAACTGAAGTGTACAGCTTTTGATAAGTGGAAGCCCATCTAAATTGAACTGTAATTTAACTGTTTGCAATTGTTCAGGCAGGATTAAGCTTTTCAAACGTGACCCTATCCCCTTTGCCAAGCCAAAATGATAATACTCCCCGCTTTCCATCTTTATGGTAGATACATGGGTTTGGGTCTTAAGAACTGTCCTGGCATCTGTGGATGAAACATTCGCAGAATACTTAAATGGGCACTGAGTGCAGCAAGTGAGACTGAGAAGGTAGAGGCCCAATATCACAAACTCCTTAAAAGAAACTCACTTGTTGGAGCTTCTGATTCAGTATCAGAGTCAAAATCTGATGAGTTGACTGTATCATTATTAACATCATGCATATTGGTTGGATGCAACAGAACCTCATCAGACACCCCACCAGGGAACTCATCTGTGACTGAATCATTACAATCTGAACCAGCTGACTCTATAACAACTTTAGGGTACTCGGCATAATTTTTTCCTGCTTCAACATGGTTTTCTTGTGACACAGAATTTTGTGCACTGGTTTCATCAAATTGTTGTATTTCTGACTCTGCAGACTTAATCATTGATTTCAATTTACGCCTCTTTGACCACCGTGAAGTCATTATTGCTACAAGTGGTGCAACAGTTCAAGTTTTTAAAAACTGGCTTATTGTATATCAGACTGTGCCTCTTTTCTTTTGGGTTCTCTGAAAAAGCAAGCATGATATTGCTTAAAAGCAAGTCATTTAAAATTCTCATACATACCTGTACATACATACAGTCACATTAAACACTTACTTTTTACAATTTATGAAAACAGTTATTTAGAACAGGATTTTAGTATCATTGATTTTTTTTTATATCTAAAATCTATTAGTGCTTCAATATCTTTTACATTTTGTGCAATAAACATTTGTAAATGGAAGTGCTATAATATGCAGGACTTCAGTATGTTGACAGTTTGTAAATTATATGGCAACTAATTTACCAAGAAACTACATATTGTAGCAAGTTACAAGTGTTCTGTGTTTAGCTTAAAAGAACAGCTTAATTATTTCCAATTAAAGCAATTTCATTAAAGCTGCAGATTTAACTAATGCAAACCGATTAATCTCTTTAAAGATCACATGAAAATGTCTTTGATTTTGAGTTTTACCATGAACAGTTACATACAGAAAATTTGATACTCTTTGATGAATATGAATGTTTACCTGATAAAGCTGCAAGCAGGAGATAGAAGATAAAACCAAATCTTATGTCAAGCAGTTATTCTGTGGACTGCAACTCAATGTATGATCAATGTCACCATCAATAAGGGTGTGCTTCTCATTTCTCTAATTATCCAACCTCATCAGCCTTAACTCCTCCTACTGAAGGCCTTGGAGTAAATGCAAAGAGTAACAGAAACATAGGCTATGTAAAGTTTAATATTCATGCTCATGGGCTTCTAGAGATCAGCTAAATATTGTTGGAATTTTATTAATCAAGGCTAAAGACAAACTCGTGATGCACTTTTTAATCACCCACATCATCACCCATATTTTGGCTCTTGGTTTTCATCAAAATTTCAATGTTGATTCAACATAAATCAAACTTTGAAATTTCAATCTCAGTCAAAATGATGGTTTGGATGAAAACACCACATTGTATCAATGTCACCTTGCTACCTGAGCGGTTTATTTCAACACTTTAATAACTTTAATTAATATATCTTATTAGATTCAGTAACAATAAATCAAATGCAAATAACAAGCATGCAAAAAAACAAAAACAGAAATAAGATATATGCACCATTGTTTGAAACTCAGAGAGGTCATGCATGTCAAACACATGAGACTTCTGTATAGGATGCACCTATGTTTTCTCTCTAATGAAGAAGCATCAATTAAACAACTGAGAAGTGCACATGCAAAACCAAAACGTTTACCAATCAGTGGCCAATTTCAAACTACAATAGATGTTTTTCAACCATTTTTCAACAGACTTACTAAAACCATGAAGGGCCACCCTTAAACCAAGCTGCCAGTGGATTAGAGCAAATCGGGTAAAGTGGTTGAAAATGCCCATTATGAATTGACACGCCCCACTGATGGGGAAACACCCACTAGTGTTCTGCACAGATACACACCTGCATGATCTTCTGATCATCAACTACAAATCACTGTTAGTTCAATGACAGACATAGCAGGTAATCTTAGGGTCCTAAGCAAGTATATGTTCTCAGAGGTAATTTTCCACATAGGAGGTAATGATGTACACATTTGTCAGTCAGAGGTTACTAACAGTAATATTGTAGAGGTGTGTACATTAGCAAAGGCAATGTCCGAAGCTGAAGTATGCTTTGGTCCCATCCCAATGCAGCGTGATGATGTAGCTTACAGCAGGTTACCGAGCCGTCACCCAAGGTTCACAACATAGAGACTGTCAGTTCCCCGAGCTAAACAAAAAGTTATAAACAAAAATTTTAGTAATAAGATTAGCATAAAATTAGATCATAGTGAATGCACAGACAGCACATTTGATCTAAAGCTAGGACTGTTAAGTAAGATCTTTTGCATCTAAAGCACTTATTGTTAATGAAATGGTTACTGATCAGACGTTTGGTGTTCTGTGCTTAACAGAAACAAGGATTAAACCAAATTGGCATATAGCATTAAATGAAGCTTGTCCGCTCGGTTATAGTTATATACATCAGCCACGCCTAACAGGCAGGGGAGGAGGTGTCGCAGTTATTCATGATGATAAGCTAGGCACCACACTAAAATATAGACATAAATTCAACATGTTTGAAGTTCTTTATACTAACTTAATTTATGTAGCCACAAAAAACAAGTTCACAGAGTCGATTCCACTAATTGTTATTCACAGACCACCAGGGTCATATTCTGAATTCCTCAGTGAATTTGCAGATTTCATCTCAAACTTAGTTGTTTCTTTAGACAAAGCATTAATTGTGGAAGACTTCAACATTCATTTTGATAATTCAGAAGATCCTCTGAGAACAGCAGTTGTGTCCATCTTAGATTCAGTAGGTATTAATCTGCATGTAATAGTACCAACTCATAATGGAGGTCACACTCTGGATCTCATTCTAAAATTTGGATCAAATATAGAAAATATAGTCACACTTTCCAAGTCGGAAGCTATCTCAGACAATTAACTTGTTTTGTTTAAAATGCGTCTTAGACACGAGATATGCAATTTGCCACGTCACTGTGTTAAACGTAGTTACATCTGTTACTTCAGGGAGATTTACCAATAGTCTCCCAGAATTATCATCCGTGATTGGAGGGCTGTTTGACCCCACATAACTTGATCAGGTGACTGATTACCTGGAGTCAGTGTTTCACTTCACCCTTGATACTGTAGCTCCACTCAAAAGGAAAATAATTAAACAGAAGAAACTAGAATCCTCGAGCCACCCTGGTACCTTATCCACACTGCATTGGCTCCCAGTCAAATTTCAACATTGTTTATCAAATACTGTTACTGACCTATAAAACACTGAATGGTCTCATGCCACAGTACCTGAACGATCTTGGGGGGGTTTTTTTTATGATCCACCATGCCTACTTTGATCGAAAGGTGCAGGTTATTTAGTAGTACCACAAGTTGCAAAGGCTACAGCAGGGGGCAGAGCTTTTTCTTACAAAGCCCTACAGTTATAGAACGGAAGATTCATGGGCATATAGTGTTTGGTGTACTGTGAAGTGGATGCATGCTTTATGTCCTGGGAAACCTTCATGTCTGTCACCTTCTGGCTCTTCCTTTTAGTTATGCTGTCATAGCTAGTCTTGCCAGAATCCCTGCCTGCACTTTATACATAATCTACATTGGTTTAAAACATCACATGATCACAAGCTTACCTAATATTTTTTCGCTCTCTGTCTGTTTCTGTAGAGCTATATGTCCCATTCCCAAGCTCCCAGTGTTCTGAGTTTCCAGTGTGAACACTTCTTCTTTCCGGACCTGCTGGATCCATCAAGTGGTGCTCACTGCTTCTGGGGATAGATCTGCATGGACAGCCTGTGACCAAGGGGACTGCCGTGGAAAGAACCACTTGGAGACTATCATGCCATCTTTAAACTGCCATTGCCTCAGTCAGCTTTCGACAGGAAGGAATTAGTGCTAAGTCAATACTGAACTCAGAAATGACACTATTCTATTAGTTCCGCAAGAGCTCTTGATTGCACAGTTCTTCGTGACTATAAACTGTTGAAGAAAGGACATTATCAACATTTTCATTATTTACTGTCCGGTGTCACCCAAATAAGGATGGGTTCCCTTCTGAGTCTGGTGCCTCTCAAGGTTTCTTCCTCATATCTCAGGGAGTTTTCCTTGCCACCATCGCCTCAGGCTTCCTCATTAGGGATAAATAGTAATTTAACTTTAACTTTATCATTTTTCTGTTTCTATACTTCTGTAAAGCTGCTTTGAGATTTGTCCAATGTCCACTGAACAGTAGATTTTGCCTATTAGCAAAAAATGTAAGTGTTTACGTTGTCCAAATAGCAAATTGGTTCAGCCAAGGAATTAGGGAATTTTTTTTTTTTTTACCTAAAACAAAGTTGCCAGTCAGGATCATTTCTATTCCCAGAGTAGAGAGAGAGAAAGAGAGAGAGGATTACATACTGGTCGAGATTCATGTCTGTGGCACATAAAGCATGGTCTGCATACACTTCCAATCATGTTTCCATTCATATGCTATGGTAAAAACCACACTTAAAACAGCTGCTACACAGAAAACACAAGACTTATCATAAACCTACATAATGGACAAAGATTTGGCAGAAAAACAAGATTAATGATAGCTGCAAATGAAGATCTATGGGGTCCAAGTACTCAATAAACATCAGCCCCAAGTGGCCAGTCCTTGACAATGTATCTATAGCTCAATGCTAGTTGTGTAAAATGCCTACTGAAAACTGACTGGCCAATCTGCCTGGCAGTCATGTTTTATTAAGCAACCAGGTCATCATTAACAGTACATCTACAAATGAGGAGAAAGTTACAAAATACTACTGTAAGTCTTGAGCAAATAATTAGAAAAAGGCAAATGATTAGAAATAAGTATTTTAACTGTGGGCCTAATGCTAATGTACTGTACACAATACTACCTCAAGGTTTCTAGCATACCCCACATGTATTCAATTTAGTACTTAGGACTGATCTAGCAGATGTTTCACTGGAAAGTACATTATTATAATGCATGGATGACCTTATGATTTGTTCTACATACCTAATACAGTGCCATAAAGACTGTATTAAAGTGATTATAATTATAATAAAGGGTTAGATGCCTATTCATTTTTAGAAAAGTGCCTTTTCTCACTTATTTTGATATAAGTGTCAGATGTTGTTCTACAGTGAAGTCCTGCTGACATGATTCCTATAGAATTTGAAGGTAGCTCACATGACTGTGTTGCAGACACAGTTTAGCCATCACTTCAATCAGACCAGACCTCTAGTCAACACCTCTTGCTGATGTATACATTGATTGCATCACTGTACTTAGTAAAGGGCTTGTGGAATGGGACTGTGTACATGGGACATAGGCCAAAAACTGACCTATATGACCTTACATATGCTTGTGGATCTGGGTAACGGTGGAAAGCAGTAATGCTACAATAGGCAATGAGATGAGCCTGTGCAGGTACACATGGGAATATTTTGTCTTGTTGGGAACAGGATGGCATCATGGGTTGAGTCCTTAAGGCCTATGCCGACCAGCTTGCACCTGTGTTCCATGAAATATTCAACCTCTCCTTGGAACAGTCTATGATCCCTACGTGCTTCCACCAGTCCACCATTGTTCCTGTCCCCAAGAAACTCCAGCCCACCTGCCTCAACGACTACCGCCCAGTAGCCCTGACCTCATTCGTGATGAAGTGCTTCGAAAGCTTAATCAGAGATTTCATCACTTCTTCACTGCCTGACACCCTGGACCCGCTACAATTTTCATACCGTCCCAACTACTCTACTGAGGACACCATTGCATGTGCATCACACAGCCCTGAACCACCTGGACAACAGAAAGGGGAATTATGTTAAAATGCTGACTACACTGTTGACTACAGTTCAGCATTTAACACCATAATTCCCTCCATACTCACCACTAAGTTGGAGATCCTGGGCCTCAGTCCGTCCCTGTGTTGATGGATCTCCAACTTCCTGACAGACAGATCACAGGCAGTATGGGTGGGCAAACATGTCTCACCCTCACTCACCCTCAGCACTGGAGCCCCCCAGGGTTGTGTTCTGAGTCCCCTGCTGTACTCACTGTACACCTACGACTGTGTGGCCACTTCCAGCTCCACCAACATCAAGTTTGCGGACGACACTGCTGTGGTGGGCCTGATTTCCACCAACGACGAGACCGCCTACACAGAGGAGATTAAAAACCTGGATACATGGTGCCAGGACAACAATCTCCTCCTGAATGTCAGCAAGACTAAGGAGCTGATAGTGGACTTCAGTACAAAGCAGGAGAGGAATTACCAGTCCCTCATTATCAACGGGACCCCAGTGGAGAAAGTGGACAGTTTCCGTTACCTAGGTGTTCACATCACGCAGGTGATGTGCCGAACTCCCTGACCTGGAGACTATATACAGCAAGCTGTACTGGACCAAAGCCAGGAAGATAATAAAGGACCTCAGCCATCCCAACAAAGGACTCTTCTCTCTGTTGGGGTCAGGGAAACATTTTCACTCCTTGAAGGCAAACACAGAGAGAATGAGGAGGAGCTTCTTCCCGCAGGCCATTCAGGCCCTCAACCAGAACACACAGAACCTGGACTTTTCTCTGGTCTTCCACAAAATAAAACACTACCTCAGCAGACTGTTGCACACACAATAACTGTACAGTCTGATCTCCCTAAAAACATTTATATTTACTCTGTTTTTGCACCATCACTTTACTGTAATTGTCACTCTACTCCATGACATTCTTGCTATACCCAGGTGCGTGTGTATATATATATATAAATAAATATATATATTATAAATAAAATAAAGATTTATATATATATATATATATATATTATAAATAAAATAAAGATTTATATATATATATATATATATAATATATATATATATATATACACACACACATACATATATATACATACATACATATATATACATACACACATATACACATATATACATACATACATACATATACACACACACACACAGAGTGGTGTGAAAAAGTGTTGGCCCCCTTCCTGATTTCTTATTTTTTTGCATGTTTGTCACACTTTAATGTTTCAGATAATCAAACATTTAAATATTAGTCAAAGATAACACAAGTAAACACATCATGCAGTTTTTAAATGAAGGTTTTTATTATTAAAGGAAAACAAAATCCAAAACTACATGGCCCTGTGTGAAAAAGTATTTGCCCCCTAAGCCTAATAACTGGTTGGACCACCCTTAGCAGCAACAACTGCAATCAAGCGTTTTCGATAACTTGCAATGAGTCTGTTACAGCGCTGTGGAGGAATTTTGGCCCACTCATCTTTGCAGAATTGTTGTAATTCAGCCACATTGGAGGGTTTTCAAGCATGAACCACCTTTTTAAGGTCATGCCACAGCATCTCAATCGGATTGAGGTCAGGACTTTGACTAGGCCACTCCAAAGTCTTCATTTTTTTTTTCTTCAGCCATTCAAAGGTGGACTTTCTGGTGTGTTTTGGATCATTGTCCTGCTGCAGAACCCATGTTCGTGTCAGCTTCAACAATTCTCCTCGATACACTAGAAATCGTTGCTAAATCCTGGCTCAGACCAGTGTCAAAAACTGTATTCGATAATTTGAAGCTCAAGCACATAATTTTACTAGGATATCCTCATGTCATTAGACAATGTAGAAAAACTAGTTCATGCTTTTATTTCCTCTAGGTTTGATTATTGTAATATGTGTTGCTGTTTACTGTAATTACTGTCCAGTAGCTTCATAAACAAGCTCCAGATGGTCCAGAATGCAGCAGCAAGGGTACATTCAAAAACTAAAAGATATGACCACATCACTCCTATATTATACCCTAAAAAGCAGATAATTTTGCTTCTTTTTAGAAATTAATGCTTAAAAAAAGCAAAAATAATCTGCTCAAAGAACAAGGTTGTTTAGAAAGACTAAAATGTCTAAAAATAGGTTTAATAATCCTTTTGCTTTGCTTTTTTTGTCATTTTTAATATGAATCTTTTTAATATACTAGATTACTGTTATGTTCAAAATATTTTACTACGTTCAAAATAATTGATCTGCAGCAGTTGGTCAAACTTTTGGTCTTTTATATGTCACACCTAATCTGATTAAAAGGAGCAAGCTATATAATAGTTAAGGTTACAGCAGGGGCAGAGTTTTCCCACAGTTATGTAATAGCCCCCCAACTAGTGTTCAGCTAAAAACAGTAAAGCCTTTTGTAAACAAAAAAGGAAAATAGAATAGTAAATCTGCAGATCTGGAGGGTTCACAGGCATGGTGTGTTTTGGTGAACTGGGATTTTGGATACTGTACACATACAGATGAAAATGGAAGTTAAAACATAGTTGGAAAATTAATAGATTTATTTTTAAACATGTTTCCAGGATTTCTGTTGGTACAAGGAAAGGCTCTTTATACCAAGACACGCAAAATCATTCACACCAACCAGATTCCACGGCCATTAAAAAATGCGGATCACAATATCTTTTCATGACAAAGTGTAAATTTCTCCCCACATCAAGTGCATATTTTGTTCATCAAAATCTATACATTCCATTACAGAATGATATGTAAATCTCAATGAATTCATAATATGAGAGAGGACAGATGACAGTATACTTTTTAATCAATCATGATATCAGATCCTTTGCAAACATTAACTGATTCCTTTCAAATATTTTAGTAATGCCTGAAGACCACATTAGTACACTTACATTTGTGCCTCAGAACTATGGAATTTTGAGCGTTAACGGTATTATGTTCTTTATCATGGCCTGCATCCTGGGCGATCCATGATGGATTTCTTCTGCATCTCCTTATGTATATAAGGAGACAGAACATATCAATATGTGCATCGTCTTTAAGAGGAAAAAATACAAAGCCCTCAATTGTCTTCAGGGTTCACAATTGCAGGCTACAAATCTTTCCAATGGCACCACAGTCCAGTTTGCAAACATACAACTAAGTGGTAAACAAGGGCACAGTTTTTAAAGTTTATGATGGAGTTTAAATACCAATGGACTGCAAAACCCTTTTCTCAGAGTCATTTAGATGGCCAAAAAACATGCTGTAACATGGCTGCTGGGCAAATTGAGACAGGAAATCAGTGAGATAGGCCTGGGGAAGAGAAAAAAGCCATTTATAAAAAGGTAAGACACAGCTTCTTGCAGTACAGAGATATAGTGATCAGGTTACCTGAAGGTCTATTTGATATATAGGATCTTTTAAAGCATCTGGGTCATCTTCATCATCATCCTCATAAAAATCTTCATCTAAACAGACAAAATGAATACATTTTTCTTTAGTACAACAGCCCATGGTGATATTTATCAAACTGACAACATAAGAACAACAATTTTAAGACCCTAAAAGGGTCAGTCTCAGTCCTTATTTCTTATATGCACAAATAACCTGGAAAAACTGCAGAACACAAAACAATGGTTTAAGACAGTCTCAACACAAATGTATTAAGTAAACACATTATGTGTATTAAGGAAACACATTTGGAAAACTGCATTTTGGACCACAAGTGTTTGGATGGGCCTCCTATCAGTCCTTTCTTGGACATGATTTGATTTAATGATAGTAAAATATATGCAATGTTAAATAACTATGCAGCTTTTCTAACTATCCAAACGACATTATATACAAGTTTATAATCAAGGTGGTGCACTTTTCCTTAACCTCTTTTACTTTTCACAATGGCTACCATCAGATACACTGGATCCATGCTGGCCAAGAGAGAGGACCCTATCTGAAGTGTCCCAGAGGGAAACATCCTGCTAGCTAATGTCCAGTCTCTGGAAAACAAGCTCGGCAACCTCAGGGTCAGGGTTAAGTTCCAGAGGGACATTATGTACTGCAACCAACCCTGGTTCACAGAGACCTGGCTGAATCCAGCGTATAAGACCATGCTATCCAGCTGGCCGAGTTCTGGGTTCACCATGTGGACAGAAAAATGGACGTCAAGAGGGAGGTGGAATGTGTCTGATGGTATACAAGTCGTACACAAGCATTTTTCCTCCCATGGCATATTCCTGTACACACAACTGGCAGCCCCCGGCCATTAAATAGCACCTTTCTACCTTCCTTGGAAATTTACTTTACTCATAGTGCTGTTTATATTCCACCTAAGGCAGACATGGACACTGCTATATGTGAACTACATGAGGCTCTCACTTTACACCAGGCTTTTCACCAGGAAGCTGTGCTCTTTGTGGCAGGGGACTTTTAACAGTGCAAACTTAAAGTGCTAAAATTCCTTCAGAAAAGATTCTGGAACACTGCTACACTCTGTTTAAAGACACTTACAATGCACCGTCCACCGTTTGGGAAATCGGACAATGCCACCATCTTTTTAATGGCTGGATTTTAACAAGGAGCTCTAGCTCAGAGTGAGGCTGCATGTTGGACAAACCAGTCTGTGGCCACTCTGCAAGATGTACTTTATGATTCATGATACATGTTCAGGTGTAGCCCTGATGATGACATGTTTACAGAAGCAGTTCTCGTTTTCAAAAGCATGCTCAACTTTGAGGCAGCAGCTAATGGCGCTAATTCATGGTCTGTCACACCAAAACCCTGTTAAAGAAAGCCCGTCATGTGTATTTAGGCTTAACAGACTTCCCTCTAATGTGCCAAGAAACTTTTACACCCACATTATTGAAAGCATTCTGTAGGGAACATTTAAAGGCTGTTTCCCAACTCTACCAAACCCAGACAGACAACGATGGTGTTATGGTTAACCTTGATTTTAATCTTATAAAAGTTTGTGTTATCTTATAAAATGGAGAAATTAGATAATGATACAGCACAAGCCTTGGGTCTTGTATCTAACATGTTACAATCACACCAGATGATGATTTGTTTGACCAATACTCTAAACTGGATTCTATGCATCAAAGATCTAGAGGAGTTGTTTGTGCTTAGCATTTTGATCAAGTTAACTGTGACTGGTTACAGGCCAGTATATACTCCTGCTGGCACCATTTCGATCAAAAGGTGCAGGCTATTTGGTAGTACCACAAGTAGCAAAGGCTACCGTATAGGGCAGCTTTTTCTTACAAAGCCTCAAAGTTATGGAACAGCCTTCCAATTAGTGTTTGGGGCTCAGACACAGTCTCAGTGTTTAAGCCCAAGCTGAAAACGTGTTTAGTCAAGCTTTTTATGTATATTCTTAGGTAAAAGAGCAGATCTGGAAGGTTCATGTGCATAGAGGGTTCCCTTCTGAGCCTGGCTCCACTCAGTTTTATCCTCATATTATCTCAGGGAGTTTTTCCTTGCCACCGCCACCTCAGGCTTGCTCATTAGGGATACATGTTAGGGATACATGTTAGGGATAATTAGTAATTTAACTTTAAACTTAATTTTTTCTGTTTCTATAGTTCTGTAAAGCTGCTTTGAGACAATAGCCATTGTTAATAGCGCTATACAAATAAATTGAATTTAAAAATATGATACCACCTTCAGGTTACAATGTTGATGGTCTCAGATGGTCCTCCAGAATGGTTTGGTAGTCTTTGGTAGTGACACACCTATCTAGCACAAGTAGTAGGCCTAAAGAATGCCATGATATTGCAGTCCAAAACATCAATGATCTATCCCCGTGCTTCACCATGGTCACACAATAGTCCAGGTGGTAAGCTTCTTTTGGGTTTCTCCACACAACCATGCTCCCAGATGTGGGAAAGAGAGTAAAGGTTGACTCATCAGAAAGTAATATGTTTCACATTGTCCCCAGCCCAAGACTTCTGCTCCAGACACCACTGAAACCAATTTTTAATACAGGCATGAGTGAACAAAGGTTTGACTACAGCAGCCCAATCATGACTCTGTGGAGCTCCTGACAAACACTTAATGAAAAAAGGAAAATTAAGGTGCACATTTAAATCTGCAGTGAGGTTGGCAGTTGTGGTTTTACATTTTTGGGTTACAATATGGTAATCTGGTTAGTACCCAGACATCCCTTTCAGACAGCTTCTCGTTTCAACAATGACTCCTGTTGGATGTGCTACGTCGTTTGTGGTAGTATGCTGACATTACTCTTAATACACCACAAATACTTGATGTCCTGGTCATAGATGAGCTACCGAGACTTGTGATAATTTGTCCTCTTTTGAACTTGTACCGTAGGGTAGCACAATCGCAAAAGGGTTTTCTAATAATCAACTAGCCTTATAAAATGATTAACTAGGATTGGCAAACATAACATGAGATGAGAAGCAGAAGACTGATAGTTGCTGATAAATGGGTCTCTGTACAAGTGTAGATGTGATAAATTTTAGATTTTTTAAATAGGATAAAAATGGGTTTTTCTTCAGAAAACAAGGAAATTAATCCCAAACTTTTGAATGGCTGTGTAATTTCTTGTGTATTCAAAACAAGAACACTTTTAACCGATCATAAACATTTGATTGGTAGTGAGAGTTTTGTACACTGATCATCCATAACATTATGACCACTGACAGGTAAAGTGAAGAACACTGATCATCTCCTCATCATGGCACCTGTTAGTGGGTGGGATATATTAGACAGCAAGTGAACATTTTGTCCTCAAAGTTGATGTGTTAGAAACAGGAAAAACCACACAAGGGCACAATTGTGATGGCTAGATGACTGGATCAGAGCATCCTTAAGACGGTAGCTCTTGTGGGGTGTTCCCAGTCTGCAGTGGTCAGTATCTATCAAAAGTGGTCCAAGGACGGAGCAGAGGTGAACCGGCGACAGGGTCATGGGTGGCCAAATCTCACAAATGCACATGGGGAATGAAGGCTGGCCTGTGAGGTCCGATCCAACAGACGAGCTACTGTTGCTCAAATTGCTGAAGTTAATGCTGGTTCTGATGGAAAGGTGTCAGAATACACAGTGCATTGCAGTTTGTTGCGTATGGGGCTGCATAGCCGCAGACCAGTCAGGGTGCCCATGCTGACCCCTGTGCACCACCAAAAACGGCAACAATGGGCACATGAGCATCAGAACTGGACCACGGAACAATAGAAAAAGGTGTCCTGGTCTGATGAATCACATTTTCTTTAAATTCATGTCGAAGGCCCAGGTGCGTGTGTGAAGCTTGCATGGGGAACACATGGCACCAGGATGCACCAGGAAGAAGGCAAACCGGCAGGGAGTGCCATGCTTTGTGTAACGTTCTGCCGGGTAACCTTGGATCCTGCCATCCATGTGGCTGTTACTTTGACACGTACCACCTACCTAAGCAATGTTGCAGACAATGTACAACCTTTCATGAATACCCTTATGGCTGTGGCCTCTTTCAGCAGGATAATGTGCCGTGCAACATAGCAAAAATGGTTCAGGAATGGTTTGCTGAGCACAAGTTTTAGGTGTTGACTCTAAATTCAAAACCCATGGAGGCCCTACCTCGCAACTTAAAGGATTTGCTGCTAACATCTTGGTGCCAGATACCACAGCACAGGATCTAGTGGAGTCCATGACTCAATGGGTCAGGGCTGTTTTGGCAGCAAAAGGGGGACCAACACAATAGTAGGCAGGTGGTCATAATATTATGGCTGATTGGTGCATGTGTGTGTGTGTTTTTTTATTATAATATATATATATATATATATATATATATTATAATATATATTATATATATATATATATATATATATATATATATATATAAAAATAGTTTAAAAATAAAACTATATATATATATATACACACATACACACACACATATACATATATGTACACACACACAAAGTACTGAGTGTTTTAGGCAGGTGTTAAAAAATGCTTAAAGATATTAACACTTCTATTTTTTAATCAACTTAAAAAATGTAAAGTAAATGAACAGAAGAGAAATTAAATTCAAATCAATATTTGGAGTGACCACCTTTTGTCTGCAAAACAGCATCAGGACCTCAGCAGGTGGTTTGTTCCAAACATCTTGGAGAACTAACCATAGATATTCTGTGGAAAATCATTATTGTACCGCTCTTCAGCCCTTTGACAAACATGGCTCCTGCTACAGACAAATATTTAACTCCTCAGTCCAGAGAACATGTTGCCATTTTTCTGCACACTAATTCCTATGTTTTCATGCATAGTTGAGATGCTTAGCCTTGTTTCCACATCACAGGTATGGTTTTTTGGCTGCAATTCTTCCATGAAGAACAGTTCTGGACAGACTTCTTTGGAGTAGATGGCTGTACCTGGGTCCCACTAGTTTCCGCCAGTTCTTTGCTGATGGCGCTGCTGAACATCTTCCAATGTCAAAGGGAAGTAAGCATGAGGTGTCTTTAATCTGCTGCATTAAGTTTCATCGACCACTGCATCTACAGTCCTCAACATTGCTCGTTTATTTGTGCTTCTTCAAAATATCTTGAACAGCACATCTTAAACACCAGTCTGCTTTGAAATAGAGGCCTTGCTGATACAATATAACTACCTTGTGTCTTGTTGATGTGCTCAGTCTTGCCATGGTGTATGACCTGTGACATGAAACTGTCTTCTACAACCTCACCTTAGTAGCAGAGTTCAACTGTTCCTCGCCTAGTTTTAAGCTTACCATACAGCTGTTTGTTTCAGTTAATGACCGTGGTTCAACCTACATATGAAATTGCTGACTATTAGCACCTGCTTGATTATAATTGGTTAATCATACACCTGAAGCCAAAAACTCTGACTTGTGTACAAAGATTTTTGTAAATTGATAAAAAAAAAATTTGTTTAAATGGTTAATCATACACCCAACTCTGATTCTACAAAATCCCAGACTTGGTGCAAATGTACAGTGTGCAAGATGCTATTTTGAAGCTAATGGGTAGACATGCCAAATGATGATTTGATTTAGATTTTTCTTCGGTTCGTTCATTTAGTATTTTGTAAAGTGTTAAAAATAAACAAATCAAAATATATATGTTTAAGTATTCTTACATAACAGCATTTCTTCACATCTGCCTAATTATATATACATATACACAAAATATTATGTATGTGTAAAGTATTAATATAATATTTAAACACTGTTACTAAATTTCAATTTGTCAATTTAAGCCAGTTAACATGAAACTCCAGTATAAGTCTTGAATTATAGTACCAATCTTTGATTAAAAATAAACATTAAACAATAATTAAAATATTCCATTCATACTAACTATAGAAACCACTAATCAAAAATATTAATTAAAAAAAAAAAAATTGTACAAGTATATACTCACCATATTTGTTAGAGGATATTAGATCAGAAAGAAGTTGCCCTTCTAATTCATCATCTTCATTGTCTTCCTCTTCTTCCTCCTGATCTTCCCACATTCCTCCTGAATCTAAAACAGAAATTACTGGTCTTGAGCAGAAAAAAGTTTTTGAAACGGGAATTTAAAAAATAATATTGATGTTCTAAAACTATGAGTTACCAGGGGAAGTGTGTGTGCGCATGTGTCCACTACACTATAAGAGAACGGAAACTTAATAGATGGAGTTTATTTGTTTTTTAATTTGGTAGGAAGCTAGTCCATAGTAGTCAACCAATTCATCTTTGTTGTGGGGGTTGTATAATAATGATAATAATACTGCTTTCTTAACCTCAACAATTTGCTGCTTGTGTGTCATACTGTCTACATACACATTTGCTAATTATGAACAATAAGCACAAGCATTGGTAAGAACATAACCATTATACAGACAGCAATATGTATACTGTATTACCTAAAAATTTATTTTCAGAAGAGCTAATGCAATTATAATCAAAAAAGGTAGTGCGAGGAAAAAGAAAAGGGAAAAAAAATTCTCAAGCAGGCATTTTAATACAATACAGCTAAGCCACACTGGGATTTGATCAAATCAATAGTTGATACTAGAGTAGCTCACTTAGCTCACCATTAGTAGTTTATTTTTGCTGACATTTTTTGCCCCATAATCATTGTTCTCTTTAAAAATTGCAGAATTGCTGATAGCAACTGAATGGCCCAGTTTTCCTGCTACAATTACTGTTTCCATGGGAATCAGAGGACAGCGTGATGTGAATCTCCAGAAATTACTGTCAAAGATCCACCTACCACAGTTTAGAAGAATTCAGCTTTTTGTGGGAAGCTTAAAAAAAAAAAAAGATCTTACTCTTAACCCTATGTTTAACATTCCTGGATTAATAGGAACACTAGTCTGCAGCCTTAACAGCACTGGTGTTAGTATTCATTCATTCATTGTCTGCCGCTTATCCGAACTACACTCGGGTCACGGGGAGCCTGTGCCTATCTCCGGCGTCATAGGGCTGGTGTTAGTATTATTTAGTTAATTAATAATATTCTTACACAGCTTAATGTGTGCAATGGAGCACAGCACAACCCAGAACAAAAAGTTTGTCTGCACAAAGCAACAGATGGTAAAATTCTAAATCTTCATGTACAGCCATGGCCTAAAGTTTTAAGAATGACACACTTCTCTCCAGGACAGAATGATATTCTGCAAAAGGTACAGGAAACTTCCCAGACTTTAATCCCATTGAGAACTTGTGGTCAATCCTCAAGAGGTGGGTGAACAAACAAAACCCACAAACTCCAAGCATTGATTATGCAAGAATGGGCTGCCACCAGTCAGGATGTGGCCTGCCAGGGCGAATTGCAGAGGTCTTGAAAAAGAAGGGTCAACACTGCAAATATTGACTCTTTGCATAAACTTAATGTAATTGTCAAGAAAAGACTTTGACCTTTATGAAACACTTGCAATTATACTTAACATAGTAACAATATAACATAGTAAAAATCTGACAAAAAGATATAAAAACACTGAAACACAAACTGTGAAAATTAATATTTGTGTCATTCTCAAAACTTTTGGTAACAGCTGTAGCTTTAAATGTACATCATGTAGCTTTAAATATTTTTAATAATAAAAAGTTAAATAATTACCTTGACTCCAGTCTGCAGGGTTTGCTCGATGTGCATTCGCCTCCACAACAGATGAGAGCTCATTGACAATAAGTTTAAAAATCTTCACTAGCAAGGGAATGTTAGTCCACCGCTCTGGGTCTGAAGTGTGATGCACATAATATTCAGAATTCCAAATTCATATTAAAACCACATTTTTAACAATAATGTGTGCACTTACTTTTTGCAGATTTGGATCGCGTGCGAATGGCTTCACCAGGATCAAAGATTTCCTCCCCTTTGACTACTATATCTTGCAGGCGCTTGTCATTGGAGTTAATGCCATGCTGAAGGAGTTTGCACAATGCTATAGCACTACAACCAGAAAAAATATGGTTTCAGAACATTGAATAACTCTATATACTAACAATAACAATTTATGCTTTTGATATACAGCTAAAACAGGGAAAATAGCAATCTCAGACCTGACTTTGCCTTCGTACTGCCCGTAGAAAAGATGCTGGCGACTCATCCATTCAATCATGACAAACTCTAGAGCTGGCTTTCCTGTTGGCCCTGGCAGACTGGAGAGAAACTCCAACAGAGGCTCTAGTTGTGAGTGGACCAGGTGGGCAAACACCATGATCAGAGACTGCAGACAGATAATGATGAAACAGACTGATAGTGTTATTAAAAGAGGGAGTGGGGGATTAGCTTAGAATTGTGTCAAACTTCTTTGAATAATCCCCAAACTCCTAGATGTACTATTTCTAAATGTAAAAACTATTTACATTTAGATATAATTTTATTCCAATTTAAACAACTTTTCAAAATCATTATTACAGCCCCAATACAGTCTTTAATTTTTTAAGCATTTCATTTGCATTCACCTGCATGACGCTGAGCGTCTCAGCTTGCTGCATTTTACTAAGTATGGCACGCAACATCTGATCCAGTTGCTCCCCCAGCTGTGTGCCAGCACGAGCAATCAATGTAGAAACCAGGCGACCAACAAAGGTGGCAGTGAACTCAGACATGCGTGGGTCCAGGAGCTGACTGACCACCTGCATGACGTACCATAAACCGCTGTGGCCCTGCTCATCCTGCCACTGACCCACCTGCTCCAGAGCCACTGAGACATAAGCCCGCAAACACTCACCACCATTCTAGAAGAGTTAATAGCAATGTCAGAAATAGGCTTTGGAAAATATAAAACTTTTGTCATACTTTCAGAACTTTCAAGAAAAATACCCATTTTTTGCATTACATGACCCAAATGTAATGAACAGACAACAAAATGAGAGTAAAATGGATGTATATCACAATTAATAAGGGCAATGAAAGCAAAAAAAAAAAGGTGCTCTGTGTAATCATAATACTCAGCATGAAACATTCATTACCAGGAACAAATTCAGGTTGGGTGAAAAGAAACATCCAAGACAAGCCTAGATGAGTGAAAACACCTCTTATCCAGTTATGTTAATGATCCATCACTATCCATCCAACTATGGATTCAGATACAGACAAAAAACATACTTTACATATTGCTTAATTTATGAAGTGAAACAAAATCTTACTCAATCCAATGTAACTAATCAGTACAACTTCATTGTACCTGCTTTTTGTACTGCACCCATGATAAACCCACCCTTCCTAAATGTACATTCCCACGTTTAGCTAAACTTTCAAATGGGTTTGACCACATGTCTATAATTTACTTTGTAAATTTTGCTTTTCTACATTTTCAACATTTGCTGATGAGTAATTACTGTTTAGTGGCTACCTATTCAATGAATCTCGGAGAAAAATACATAGACAATTTTCCAGTGATAAAGAGTAACCACTTTGTAAAATCAGGTCAATGTGCATTTAGCTGAAGCAAAAAAAACAAACAAACCAATATAATCCATAAATGGTGCAACAGAGCAAATGAATCAAAACACCAAAATTTAAATCAGTTATAATTATCAATGACACAGGTCTTGATCTACAAAAGAGACTGATCATGGGTGTTCCCTCACATGATGTAGTAACAGTAAAATCAATATATACACACATGACCTAGGTCCCTCTTGCCCTCCAGCAGAAGAATCACTAAGAGGATTAAATAATTGCATACATGTCCAAACTGACTAAAGATGTACACAGTTTGTTCATTTGTAGGTGAAGGTTGCTCTGCCTGTGACGCATAGTACCTTCATCTACTGGCTTGCTGTGGGGGACTTATAACTGATAGTGATATTAGACAAAAGAAATGGGATGCTCAAAAAACAAACATATACAAAAAAAAAAGCACAAGCGTGTGCAAGACTGAGAGCACTCAACATGGGAATCAAGCACAAAAGCATTTACACAACACAGGGGATCAATGTAGACCCTGCACGGACCAGAATAGGTGGATTCTAAGCTGTGGTGACTGTATTCCAAATTATTGCCAGCCACGAACCAAGAAAAAAACTTGTATTCCAAATAGGGTCTGCATTACCATCATTTAAAAATGCTTTATATCAAACAAAATGCCTTTCACACTGAAATTTGGTGCTCCCACAAGAGCAGTACTGTCGATATTATTAATATTGTTTGTCATTACTTCTCTGAACCCAAATGGGAACACCACTGCTGCTGATAAAGATCCCTGGAGAAGGCTACACAGACAATGAAGATGCTCTCTACTCCTTAAAGTGAACACATGCTAAGGTGGCTAACAATTCCAACTACTGCGTGTGCCTGCGTACGTGTAGCCTAATCTTTGCTGTAGAATTTAATTAACCTATTTTACCAACTGTAACTGATTTACTGAGGTAGAAACCAACTGGAATTTGAAACAGCAACTGGATTAGTTAGTAGTTATGAGAAGTGTCCTACAATATCAGATGGCTTTAGATGGGTTTACTTGCAAGACAACAAGCAAGATACCTGGATCTAAATGCTGTTCCTACATTCCACACAATTGACTGACTCCACTGACAACCTAGCCTGTCATGGCTCAATAAAAAACAAAGATAAAAGTAAATTAAAAGGCTTAAATTATTGTTGGATAATTTATGTTATTTAAATCCTTAAGAAACGGGTGGGAGTGAGTTTTCTGGTTGCAGTCAAAATAATCTAAAAAAAATAAATAAATAAAAATCCTACACCTTGCATCTAGGCCACCACATATCTAACTAACTTTCTCTAGCAGGCACTTCAGATCAGTGTGCCTTAAAACTACCAGACATTGACTCTTAAAAAATCATTCCACATGCAATCAGAACACTCCCAATCAGAATCCCTCCTCAAACATGGTCAATATGTGGCTGTGTGTATTTAAGATGCAATAACATTTCTTCCCTGTACAAATTCTTCACCATGCAAAATGTCACTTTTGGTTACACTGCAATAGTTGCTCAATTGTCAATTCAGACAATCATGTAACAGCAGTGCAATGCATAACATTATGCAGATACAAATAAAAAGGTTTAGTTCAAATTTGCTACAAATCATCAGAATTTCATTCTATGTAAACACTAGAGAATATTATGTGTGGAAAATCCCAGGAGATTAGCAATTTCTAAAGTACTAAATAAGGATGCACGATGTTTATCGGACAGATATGGGTGAAAAATTACATCATTCTTATTGCTCCGATAAATACATTAAATCAGATAACTAGATCTGATAAAGCACACTTGCTGGTAAATCAATCAATCAGTCTGATTTTATCCGAGATTCATCCGCTTTCCGAGTGCAAGTGACTCTCAGCCTGTGTCGCGCTCATTAGGTCATCATCTGTGAACATGTCGTCGCCGGTCTGGAAGTTTTTCTTGGTGGCAGCGGAGGACCATGCCATTGCTATTTGCAACGCATGTTCAGCAAGGATTCCAAGAGGAAGCAAAAAGGCGTCAAGTTTTAAAACAACAAATCTTATATCTCACTTGAAGGGTCGTCATCGCGGCAAAGCTGTATTAAAAGAATATGAAGCAGCCGCGGCAGCAGCAGCTACTAGCGCTAGGCCTAAAACATGGAGCACCGATGTCCCCATTCAGAAGGCAGTTGAAAGTTGTAAAATGTTTTCCAGAGACAGCGAAAAGGCAAAAGCCATAAACGACAAAGTCAAGGAATTTATAGTCCATGATGACCAACCTTTCTCTGTGGTAGACAATCCAGGTTTTCACGGGTTAGTAGAGCATTTGGAGCCACGAAACACTGTCATAATTCTGTTAAACCCTTTCTGTTCTTATTATAGTGCCTTACACAAAAAAAAAAGTATCTGAAGAGTCAGGACTAATGTTTGCTATTACAGTTAGGCCAGAGCTACTAAAATATCAGTTTCATCAGTGCATTTCTATTCTCCTGGGCACACAAACTGAAGATTATATGAAAATTATAATATAAAAATATTAACTTACTGGTTATCGGTTTCGGCCAGGAGAAGGACTTAAGTATCAGTATCAGTTTAAATTTTTCTCATCGTGCATCCCTAGTACTAAATCTAGCCCATCTGGCACCAACAACCACCATCTCAATGTAATCACATTTTCCCCCCATTCTTATGTTTACAGTGAACTGCAGCTGTATTATTTTACTAACTGTGCTACTGTCACATAATTTGCTGATTACATTAACTGCATTCATGTGCAGGCATTTTTAAATAATAAATAACTAAATAAATACATAAATTTAAAAAATCCATTGTATGAAGCCTCAAGTGGCATGCCTCTAATTGCTACACATGTAGACTCAAAGTAGAGGTCAGGTACTAGGTTTGCCTAAAATCCAAGGTCACCACCAGTTTTTGCTTATTATGGGCAGCATCAAGTGTCTTACTCTCATAACATACCAACAGATCTGATTATTAAAATGCCAAAGTCTGGTTCACATATTAGCATAAGGCATGCATACTTGGCATAGCAAGGGTGGCTCATCATATTCCTTTCGATTGAATGCTGCAAGGTCAATTGCTCAATTTACAAAACTGATATGACACCAAGGCCACTCCCTTGTTCTTTGGCCACTGCTGCATGCACAGCAGACTTACTGGCAAAGTATTTAGCTCTCAGACACTTTTTGTTTAAGTGATTGTTAGAAAAAAAGGGCAATCTGAAGGAGGAGACAAGACAGGTGTATTAACCCCCATTGAGACACCATTCATAGTGATGTGGTGCACAGCAACAGCAATCGCATATACCAGGGATGTCCAATCTTACCCGCAAAGGGCCGGTGTGGGTTTTCATTTCCATCAAGGAGGAGCCACCTTCACCTTCACCCACCCCTTTGTGGATAAGACAGGACACCACTGGCATATACGATCAGCAGAGACATGCAGATATTCAATTTTAATATGGTTTGTCATCCTGCCAAAACCAGTAGATTGTAGACCAGTAGATTGCATGTGGTATAAAACCAATTTAAACAGAACTTTTACAGTCATGGGAAAAAGAAAGGACACCCTTTATGATACAAAATATAGAAGTGAATGGGTATATCTTTTTTCAAATGTCCAAACAAGCAAATGTAAAGCCACATTTCTAAGGATACAGGCTGCTAGAGCCATTTAATAATAATTATGATAATTATTTACTAATTATTTTAACTGCTATCATCACTTATGTTGGTTATCCATTAAAGTATGGTTTGCTAAAACAGCGAGTTACCTGCATTGTTGCATTGTCATCAGCGCTAAGGGTGCACTGGGCCACAGCAGGAAAAGCCTGGCACACAAGCATCTCAGACAGAGGTGGTTTAGTGTTCCGAACGACTGTGGTCAGGATATCAATTGCCGTCTGTTCAAGCATTAATGAGTGATTAATCAAACAACACTGTGAAAACTGAGCAAAATAAACAACAGAAAAAAAATTCCATACAGCACAAAGGCCTGAAGGAATCTTATCAGATGGTGCCTGCATGATGCTGACAAGTGTGGGGATGAGGCGCATCTGCATAGGGCCCTGGCAGGGCTCAATCTGAGCCAGCTCCTTAAAAATATCCTGGGCTAAGGATGCCACAACAGGATCTAACAAAATAATGACAAAGAAAAAAATTTACATCTTAATATAATATACTTTTAAAACAGACACGTACTTGTGAATTGCCAATAGAAATTAAGCAAAAAACTGAACAAAAAGAAAACACTTTACCATTGCTGTATTTGAGAAAGATGGCAATAGTGAGAGGGCAGATCTTGTTCTCAGCACTGGTGGTAAAAGCTGGGTCCACTGTGCATACAATGCAAAGAGTTTCCATGACCAAGGTAAGAACCTCTGAACTAAACTGAGTAGCCAGTTGCACTAAACCCTCCAAAATACTAGGCAGGTATGGCTGTAAAACATGCGTGCTGTCTGACAATTTCAGCTGATCACAATACCTGTGGGGTAGAGGGGAAATATTATATGTATATACAGTTGTGTTCAAAAGTTTGCATACCCTGAAAGAAATTGTTAAACATTGGCAATTATTTGGAAAATATGACTAGTAAAGCAAAAGATTTTTTTCTTATTTAAGGATAGAGATCACGTGAACTCAATTATCACATCAACTATGTTGATGCTTTGACTCCTTTATAAAATCTAATGATAAGTGAAATCACCCAAACAAACCTGATCAAAAGGTTACATACCCTTGAATGTTTGGCCACATTACAAACACACAGGTTGACACACAGATGTTTAAATGGCTATTAAAGGGAGGTTTCTCATTGTAATTGTAATTAGTGTCTGTGCTTAAATAATCAGCGAGTTTCTCAGCTCATGAGGTTATGCACTGACTTGGCTGGATACTGCATCATGAGGAAGACAAAAGAACTGGCAATGGACCTGCATAATAAGGTAGTTGAACTTTATAAAGCAGGAAAAGCATATAAAAAGATCTCAACACTTGAAAATACCAGTCAGTACTGTTCAAACTCTAATAAAGAGGTGGAAAATTAGAGGTTCTGTTGATACTAATACATGGTCAGGTAGACCAAGAAAGATTTCACTCACTACTGCCAGAAGAATTGTTTGGGACGCAAAGAAAAACCCAAAACCTCGAGAGAAATACAGGCTGCTCTGGAAAAAAAAAAGTGTTGTTGTTTCAAGTAGCACAATAAGGAGGTACTTGAACACCTGTATGGTCAAGTTGGCAGGAGAAAACCGTTACTGTGCCCATGCCACAAAAAGTCCCACTTTCAGTACGCTAGAGAGCACCTAGACAAGCCTCACAGCTCACAACTGTATATAAATATATCCAGATTTACACACACACACACGGATCAGCCATAATATTATGAACACCTGCATAATATTGTGTTGGTCCCCCTTTTGTGGCCAAAACACCCCTGTCCCATCGAGGCATGGACTCCACTAGATCCCTGAAGGTGTGCTGTGGTATCTGACACCAAGATGTTAGCAGCTGATCCTTTAAATCCTGTAAGTTGAGGTGGGCTTGTTTGTTCAGCACATCCCACAAATGCTCGACTAGATTGAGATCTGGGGAATTTGCAGGCCTAGTCAACACCTCAAACTGGTTATTGTGCTCATCAAACCATTCCTGAACCATTTTTGCTTTGTGGCACGGCGCATTATACTGTTGAAAGAGGCAACAGCCATCAGGGAATACAGTTTCCATGAAAGGATAATGCTTAGGTAGGTGGTACGTGTCAAAGTAACATCGACATGGATAGAATGATCCAAGGTATCTCAGCAGAACATTGCCCAAGACATGACACTGCCTCCGCCGGCTTGCCTTCCTCCCATAGTAGAATGGTTAATGAGCACAACAACATCGAGCATCTGTGGGATGTGCTGGACAAACAAGTCAGATCCATGGAGGCCTGACCTCGCAATGTACAGGACATAAAGGATCTGCTGCTAACATCTTGGTGCCAGATACCACAGCACACCCTCAGGGATCTAGTGGAGACCATGCCTTGGTTAGGGCAAAAGGGGGACCAACACAATATTAGGGAGGTGGCATAATGTTATGCCTGATTGGTGTGTGTGTGTGTACATACGTAAAGTAAGGATGCTTTCAAAAATAAATATTTTAAATATTTATTTTATTTGTTAACATTTTTGGTACACCAGCACAAAGTCAGGGATTTTGGAGTCAGGTATATGATTAACCAATTATAATCAAGCAGGTGCTACTGATCAATTTCATATGTAGGCTGAAACACAGTTATTAAATGAAACAGACAGCTGTGTTGGAGACTCAAAACTGGGTGAGGAACAGTCAAACTATGCTACTAAGGTGAGGTGTAAGACAGTTTCATGTCACAGGACATACACCATGGCAAGACTGAGCACAGCAACAAGACACAAGGTAGTTGTGCATCACCAAGCTCTCTCCCAGGGGGAAATTTCAAACACAAAGTAACGAGCAATGTTGGGGATCTTAGATGCAGTGTTTGGCCAAGGAAACAATGCAGCAGATGAAAGACACATCATGCTTACTTCCCTTTGACATCAGAAGATGTCCAGCAGTGCCATCAGAAAAGAACTGATGGAAACCAGTGGGACCCAGGTACAGCCATTTACTGCCCAGAGAAGGCCAGAAGTGGTCTTCATGGAAGAATTGCAGCCAAAAAGCTATACCTCAGACATGGAAACAAGGCTAAGCGACTCAACTATACACAAAAACATTTGAACTAGGGTGCAGAAAAATGGCTGTAGCAGGAGGCAGGTTGTTTGCCAAAGGGCTGGAGAGCAGTACAATAATTAGTGTCTGCAGGAAACAGTGAAGCATGAATGTTTGGGGCTGCATTTCTGCAAATAGGGTTGGAGATTTGGTCAGGATTAATGGTGTCCTCAATGCTGAGAAATACAGACAGATATTTAGCCATTATGCAATACCATCAGGGAGGCATCTGACTGGCCCTAGATTTATTCTGCAGCAGGAAAACAACCCCAACCATACAGCCAATGTGATCTTCAGCATAGAGAAGAACAAAGAGTACTGGAAGTGATGGTTTGCCCCCACAGAGCCCTGATCTCAACATCAACGAGTCTATCTGAGATTACATAAAGAGACAGACGGATTGCAGATCTGTGGTTATTTCCCCAAGATGTTTGGAACAACCTACCTGTTGAGGTCCTTCAAAACTGTGTGCAAGTGTACCTATAAAAATTTATGCTGTTTTGCAGGCAAAGGGTGATATGATAAAATATTGATTTGGATCTCTTCTATACATTTACTTTCCATTGTGTTCATTGATAAAAATAAACAATTAACACTTCTATTTTTTTTTTTACAAGCATTCTTACTTTACAGCACTTTTGCACAGCTGTCTAAAATACACACAAACAGGTTTTTAAGCTTGAAATACTCACCCCCAAATGGCTCGCACAGCAGAGATACGAACTGATGGTGGCTGGGTCTCATGCAGGCCACTTACTGTTGCCTGCAGGAACTGCTGGATTAGCTCTGGGGACATGGCTGTGGTAAAGCGACTGGCTGCCCATAGAGCCCGGCCCAGCAGAAATGGAGAGGCTGCTGAGGCAAGATACATAGAGCAACTTAACTACAAAGGGAACAGACTACACAGGGAGTTTATGGAAGTTTAAAGCAGGAATCTGGATGAAAACCACTTAGTATTCTACCTTGTAAAATTTAAACTGAGTTTAGACTGTGAAATAGGCAATGAATAAATATTTAGAATGATTGCTATTTACTTGCTAGATTGAGATCAGACAGAATCACATTGGCAAGAAAGCCATGCATGTCAAACTGTATGCGTCCATTCTTAAAATTTTCTGTGATGATGGTCTTGACTGAGCCCAAAGCCAGCATGCAGGCTTCATGGATTTTCCACCTGCATAACACAAACAAAACGAAAATTAGTTAGACCTATTCAAAATATCTGCAGTGAATCACCATTTATTAAAGAACATACTTCTTTTATGCCTATGTAGTCCATAAAGCAGTTTTATTAAGATGACTGGAAATAGGGGGGGCACGGTGGCTTAGTGGTTAGCATGTTTGCCTCACACCTCCAGAGTTGGGGGTTCGATTCCCGCCTCCGCCATGTGTGTGTGGAGTTTGCATGTTCTCCCCGTGCCTCAGGGGTTTCCTCCGGGTACTCCGGTTTCCTCCCCCAGTCCAAAGACATGCATGGTAGGTTGATTGGCATCTCTAAATTGTCCGTAGTGTGTGATTGCGTGAGTGAATGAGAGTGTGTGTGTGCCCTGCGATGGGTTGGCACTCTGTCCAGGGTGTATCCTGCCTTGATGCCCTATGACGCCTGAGATAGGCACAGGCTCCCCGTGACCCGAGTGTAGTTCGGATAAGCGGCAGAGAATGAATGAATGACTGGAAATAGCAGAACATTTCTGATTAAATTTGATAGATAGATAGTTAAGCCACTGCAGGGTGGTTTGCAAACCTGCAGAGGAATGCTTGATTTATATAATGGTGAAGGGGAGAAATCTCCTCTTTTGTTCTGTTCATTTATTTTACAAATGATCAAAAGAAATATTGCTCTATGAAAACTTTGAAATGTAAACAGTAAACAGACTCAACTAAAAAAAAAAACACATAAATGACAAGTATATATCCAACATTAGTCCCTTTTACACTATGCTGACACATGGCACTAGAGTTGTTCAGCTATAAAAACAGATTTCCCTGTTCATCTACCTGTCTTAAACAAACTAGCCTTTTGTCACAAATTGTATACTTAAGTACTATTCTAGACAGAGTATTATGGTTTTTTTTACATGTAGTGTTGGAATTTTGCAGTGTAAACCTAAGACTTCACTAGACTGGTAAAGTCTGTGCATGGAATATTCCTTTGATTTTAAGTTACAAACATGTTACAACAGACATGATAAGATGTTCAGATATTAGTCCTTAAATTATAAATCTGATTTTAGAAAACAAAGTGTAGGTAGTTAAGGCATGGGGTCGGAAATACTTCATAATGATCGTTTATGGTTGTCTCCCCAAATGTTTGGGAGTGCTCAATATTTTATACCAGTTAATAACCAAATAAAGTTTGTTCATAATTAGTTTGCTATTAAATTGTTCATAATTTAAGTATGCGCTGCTGTGAGACACACTGTGCAATGTCATTTGTGGACAAAGAAGAGGTGGGTTGAACCAACATGGACCGGTATGATGATTCATACAGGTCTTTTTACTGCCAGTCTATTGATTCGCATCTTTGTGCTTTCAGTGAGTGCCATAAAAGAGTGAGCCTGCTACACACACACACACACACCACAATGCATGAGGAGTCCATGATGAACCCTTTTTAATTGATTATATCCTGTTTTTGTTGAGTTTTTGAAAGTTAGCTAAAAAGCCTGGACTGAATAAATGCGGGCCTAAAGCTGCAACGTCTACCTATACAATGACACAATGGGGCTCTACAGTGTTCCCAGATCCTGGGTTTTGACACCACTCAAGCACAGCCATTAAAGTGTCCTGACTCGGCAAGTTCGTAAAGTCCCTTACCATCCTCAACCAAACCAAAAACCAAGCACGCGTCATAGGGCTTCAGCTATTGATTATTTTAGTAATTGAATATTCTAGCGATTATTCAATTGATTAATCAGATAAGAAGTACTTTTTCTTTATTAAAGAGGAATACTAAATATGTAAGAAAATAAGACCGGTCTCCTAAAATGAACAACTACATTGTTTCCTATTTAGAAAAATGAAAATAAATATCTGAACCCATTTAGTGCATTTAATTGACATATTGCATTCAAAATGCAAATACAAATATATAAATAAAAAAAAACTTTACTTAAAAAAAAACAAACCCGTTCAACCTAAAACACAAAAAAAATAAAAATTTAAAAATAATAATAATAATAATAATAATAATACCTAAACATTGCATTTATGTTGTGCAACTTAAATTCCACGTTTCAGTCTAACCACAACTCAAGCAGAACATAAGCCTTTATTGTCTTCCTGGAAGAGGCAAAAATTAGTGGACAGGAAGGTAACTTGGAACAACAACAAGAGTCTATACACAAAAAAATTCTTAACATATTTTTCTGTAACATGAAATTAGAGTTATCTGGAAAATAAACCCTCTTAAATGCCTCTCTACATACTGCTGTGTGTGAGTGAGAGTGACGGAGAGAGAGTGAGGCTATCAACATTAATGACGCTTAGGCTTTCACAAAACTTGGCTAAATTAGGGACATCTTAACTAGCCACCATATTGATTTACGGTCTTAAATAGCCACTACATGTAGCCACAATCCACATACATTTTTATGGGCCTTAATTTCATCTAGGCAGTCATATTGACTTAAGCTAAGTGCGAATGATTGTGTAAGCTTGTGTTGACTCCGTGGACTGTGCGTTTTCGAATGAGATATTGAAGTATCAAACTTGTACTGAAACACCAGTTCAATCTTACAGTAATCACACTGTACAAAGTTTTCTTTGTTTTAGTCTGAAATGATCCCAAACTTTGAAAACTTTCTGCCGTTTTCTTGAATCTGTTCTCCACGAGTTTAGCGGGTTGTGCATCAGTAATAATGGTCCGTGGGGAAACGCAGTGCCCTGTGTGTAGTTACAATGGACTAAACGAAGCTTCGAGGCAACTAATTTGCCTCAATGATTTTTTGTATTCGAATTACTCAAGAAATCGTTTCAGCCCTAACTCGTCAAAAAGATTTTATCAATAAATTATCAGACTCTCCAAGAGGAATCTTGACTCATTTTAATAGATTATTAATTCTTTGGGATTTTAATGTCCATGATTGCTGCCCAGAATTTATGAGCCTTAGTGACTAATCTGATTTGGTTTAAATAGTGAAAGCCCCCACTCACATTCTCACTCTTGATCTTATGTTATCCTGAGGCTTGGAATGGAATATGCTACTATGGTATCTCTGATCATAAGCCTCTTTTGTTTACCCCCGTCTCATATTCATTCATTCATTGTCTGCTGCTTATCCGAACTACACTCGGGTCACGGGGAGCCTGTGCCTATCTCAGGCGTCATAGGGCATCAAGGCAGGATACACCCTGGACGGAGTGCCAACCCATCGCAGGGCACACACACACTCTCATTCACTCACGCAATCACACACACTACGGACAATTTAGAGATGCCAATCAACCTAACATGCATGTCTTTGGACTGGGGGAGGAAACCGGAGTACCCGGAGGAAACCCCCGAGACACGGGGAGAACATGCAAACTCCACACACACATGGCGGAGGCGGGATCTAATACTAGCTGCACTAACATTTAACCACTGATGTCTAAACATCACAAAACGTAAGTCTCAGCCCTGGGTAAATGGCATAAAACCCTTGCTCTCAGACAGGGCTGTGAAAGACCTGAAAGAAAATGAAGGAGAGAAACCTTTCAGTCTCCTGCAGAATCTTAACTCAGTTTCCAAATACTCATCCATAATCTTGTCCTCAAAAAATTTAATGAAATCAGACTGAACCTCTGCTTATGATGCTTCTGTTGCCCCTACCTATGTTAGGGTTTTAAGCTGATTTGAACCCATTTTTATTTCTTTCCAAAAGCCTACTGGTTTTTTCCCTTTGTTTTATTTTCCCAAGTTTTTTTAAACAAATTTGACTCTTTTTGTCTTTTAATAATTATTAACAAACACCTTGAAGACAATTCTATGGCACGATCTTATGCAAAATTTGGAAAAAAAGGAAAACCATCTGCCTAATGCCCAGATACAAAAGCTGAAACAGGGAGCTCAGGTTCAGATAAAGGTATTGTGCAGTGGACTGGCCATTCTGGCCAATGCAGAGTGGGATTCACTACAGTTCGCCTACAGAGCCAACAGATCTGTAGACGATGCTGTGAACATGGCCCTCCACTTCATCCTTCAGCATCTGGATTCCCCAGGATCCTACGCCAGGATACTGTTTGTGGACTTTAGTTCTGCTTTTAACACGATTGTCCCAGCTCTGCTCAGAGACAAGCTCTTCCAGCTGAATGTGCCTGACTCCATGTGCAGTTGGATCACGGACTTCCTGACAGACAGACGGCAGTTCGTGAGGCTGGGAACACATGTCTCTGACCTCCAGCACATCAGCACTGGATCCCCAAGGCTGTGTCCTTTCTCCTCTGCTATTCTCCCTTTATACCAACGGCTGCACATCTGGTCACCAGTCTGTCAAACTCCTGAAGTTTGCTGACAACACCACCCTCATCGGCCTCATCTCTGAAAGGGACGAGTCGGCCTACAAGGGTGAGATGGATTGTCTGGTGTCATGGTGCAGCATGAACAACCTGGAGCTCAACTCCCTAAAGACAGTGGAGATGATAGTGGACTTCAGGAAGGACTTAGCCCCCCTCCCCGCTGTCATCCTCTGTGACTCTCCGGTGACATCTGTTGAGTCCTTCCGTTTCCTAGGCACCACCATCACCAAGGAGCTCAAGTGGGAGCAGAACATCAGCTCCCTCACCAAGAAGGCTCAGCAGAGGATGTATTTCCTGCGATAGCTGAACAAGTTTCTCCTCCCTGTGAAGATGTTGGTTAACTTCTACACTGCCATCATTGAATCTATCCTCACATCCTCCATCACGGTCTGGTTTGCTGCAGCTACAGCCAGGGACAAGGCCAAACTCCAGCGTATCATCCACTCAGCTGAGAAGGTGATTGGATGCAGTCTCCCATCTCTCCAAGAGGTGTATGTCTCCAGGTCCCGGAGACGTGCAGCCAAGATCGCAGCCAACCCCTCTCATCCCGGCAACGAACTCAACCCCCCCCCCCCCTTTATTTAATTTATTATAGTTTATTTTATTATTTTAAAATTTTATCTGTATATATGTTTGCACCTGACACCAAGACAAATTCCTAGTACCGTAAAGTGTTCTTCGTGAACCCTTTGCTGTACCTGGCAATAAAAACTTTTCTGATTCTGATATGTTCAGTTGCACTTTTGATAACATCAATGTGTTTATTAGAAACACATTGATTCCATAGAGGAGTCCATAGAAGCAGAAGCTTCTATGGCAGATGAGCTAAACACCTTTTACTTTTGCTTCAGTAACAGTGCTATAAGCAACATGCACATGCTCTTCTCTATGTTGAAGATGGTAGTTCATAACATTGGCTGCATGATTGGGGTCATTGTCCTGCTGCAGAATAAGTTTGGGGCCAGTCAGATGCCTCCCTGATGGTATGGCATGATGGATAGGTATTTGCCTGTACTTTTCAGCATTGAGGACACCATTAATTCTGACCAAATCTCCAACTTTATTTGCAGAAATGCAGCCCCAAACTATCAAAGAAGCTTCTCCATGCTTCACTGTTGCCTACAGACATTATTGTACCACCCTTCAGCCAACAAACTACATAATGCTAAAGCCAAATATTTACTGCTCTCTCTGCTAACACTGGTCTTGTCAAACTGGCATGAACTGAATGGGATGTTGACTTCCTGTGTTTGAAGCGCTTACCGTGAGTTTCTTGCCTGTGTTGGCATTTTAACCTTAGTTTAATCTTAGTTTATACTGTGTAATTTTCTCTTTGCCTCAATATTCTATGCTGTCACCTTTCATTTTCAAATTTTTTACTTGACCATTGCATTTAAGTGTTCTTTTTTAGGGAGAAGCTTTCTGTTTTCGGTCTTCAAACAGCATCCACTTCGGAGCTCTTCAATGTCCAGATCAAATTCACTTAAAAGGTACGTAGTCAAAAAGTATGGCTAACTTTCAGCTTGTACAGTGTGTGAGCTGCAGGATGTTTAGTAAGTCTTCCTCCGTCATTAGCGTTAATTTTACTTGTGGTAAGTGTATTTTAGTTAGCTCTCTGATGGAGAAGATATTAGTGTAGTGTCTGTAGGGGAAAGTCTGGATGTCTTGGGTGGAGTTAGTAACCCCCGAACTCCGTCATTAGAGCCCTCACAGCAGGGCGAATGGGTGATGACTCTGTGGCATAGTTGCAAAGCCAGCTGAAAGAGCTCTGTGAAATTAGCATGTGAAATTAGCTAGGCCTTTAGGCACAGGTCAGGTGCATTCCAGGAGCCAGGGCGCCAGACATACCAGGTAATCTTAGGGTTCTAGGCGACAGTCTTCCATGTAGGCGCAAACAATATACACCTTCGTCAGTCTGAGGTTACTAAGAGTAATATTGTAGAGGTGGGTAAATTAGTTTAAATTGAAAAGGCAATGTCCAATGCAATGTAATGCTCTGGCCCCATCTCAACGCGATGTGGCGATTTAGCTTACAGCAGGTTATGGTCGCTGAACTGCTGGATGTCCAGGTGGTGCTCCGAAAACAATGTGGGCTTCATAGATAATTGGAGCTCATTTGAGGGCAAGCCTGGCCTGTTTGAACGGGACGGTGTCCATCCCATTTGGGAAGGTGCTGCTCTCATTTCTTGTAGCATAGCACATAGTCTTAGAGCAGGTCTAGTTAATCCGTGACAATCCAGAGCCAGGGCCAGGGAGCAGACAAGCAGGCTAATCCAACTGTCTGCTAGCTGCAAAGAGTCGTCACCCAGGGTTTATAACATTGAGACTGTGTCTGTTCCCTGAGCTAAACAAAAATGTTTTAACAATCAGAAAATTCACTTTAGTAACCTGATTAACATAAAACTTCATAGTGAATGCACAGCCAGCACCTTTGATCTGAAGCTAGGACTGTTAAATATAAGATCTCTTTCATCTAACACACTTATTATTAATGAACTGATTACTGAACAGGAGTTTAGTGTTCTATATTTGACAGGAACATGGATTAAACCAAACGAGTATGTAGCATTAAATGAAGCTTGTCTGCCTGGTTATAGTTTCTATACATCAACCACGTCTAACAGGCAGAGGAGGAGGTGTCGCAGTTAATCATGATAAGCTAGACGTAACACTAAAACCCAGACATAATTCAACATATTTAAAGTTCGTTATACTAACCTAACTTATGAAGCCACAAAAAATGAGTTCACAGAGTCAATTCCACTAATTGTTATTTACAGGCCTCCAGGACCATACTCTGAGTTCCTCAGTGAATTTGCAGATTTCATTTCAAACCTTCTTGTTTCTATAGACAAAGCATTAATTGTAGGAGACCTCAACATTCATTTTGATAATTCAGAAGTCTCTCTGAGAGCAGCAGTTTTATCCAAGCTTTCAATGTATAGTTTTTCTTAGGTAAAGGAGCTGATCTGGAAGGTTCATGGGCATAGAGTGTTTGGTGTACTGGGATGTTTGGATGCTGTCGCCTTACCACCCTCACAAGTCGCTTAGGTTTGCTGACTGTGAAGTGGTTGGACGCTTTATGTCCCAGGAAGCCTTCTTGTCTGTCACCTTCTGGCTCTCCCTTTTAGTTATGCTGTCATAGCTAGTTCTGCCGGAGTCCCTGCCTGCACTTGAAACATAACCTACATTATGTCTTTAAACATCACATAATCATACTTAAAAGCATACTTAATATCTTTCTCTCTCTCTTAGGCTTTTCACACTGCACTTAACCTCGGGTTATCTTCGTTTTAAACACCACTTTTAACAACGGGTAAAGAGACATTTCACATGTGTAATTTGAAAGCAGTGTTAGCATTGCTTTTTACCCGGGGTTATGAAACTCTGCTCCGGAGCAGGGTTAGCACTGCATTTGTGGCATTTACCCTGCATTGCGGTGCTAAGTTTGTTCAGTGTGAAACGGCGTGGTGTTTGCTTGTTGCTGCTGGACACTTAGCAACAGACAGCCAATCAGAAATTGAGCAGCAAGGCTCATGTCACGTGCATCATGTAAACAGCAGCCAGTGTTGCCAGATCGTGTGAATCCCTGCCCAATTGGGCTCATTTTGGTTACGTCTTACCGGAAAAAAATCCACTGGGCGGGCTGATAAAATTTGGGCTGGTTTTTGATGCAGCTGGCGGGTTTTTATTTTTGGCTATAAACATGACATTTTATTTATTTTCCATTCAAACAAACTTTACAATAAAGTATAATATGTAATGTTGACTTTTAATTATATGGTTTTAAGCTGCAGTTGGGTTGGAAATCTTCAATCCAATCTGGCAACACTGAGCAGCCTGTGAGATAAAAGTAAGAAATGTCAAAAGACGGAAAGCGTGTGGAGTGGTGAGCTTGTGAACTGGAGTGATGAGGAGACAATTATTCTTATGGATTTTAAAAAAAAAATAACCGGCAAGATGTGGGAAAATCCGAGTAAACAGGTTGCCTGCTGTTCGTCCAATCAGTGACAGTGACACCACAAATATGCAAATAAGAACGTTAACCTGGGGTTTAGAAATGTACCATGTGAAACGTTTGTTAATGAATACCCAGGATTAACAGTTAACCCCAGGTATCGTATGAGCAGTGTGAAATGTGAATATAGTTAACCCAGGATTCAGTTTATCCGGGGTTTAGGATAACCCAGTGTTAACAATTCAAGTGTGAAAAGTCTCTGTCTTTCTCTGTTTAGCTAGAATACGTCCCACTCCCGAGCTCCCAGTGTGACCACTTGCTCTACCGCTAGTCGGAGTCTCCTCACTTGGTGGTGCTTACTGATGCTATGGATGGATCTGTGTGGACAGCCTGTGACCAGGAGACAGCCGTGGACAGAGCCACTTGGTGACACTATATTACCCCCCCACCACCACCACCACCACCCCCCCATTAAACATAAAATCTCTTTCATCTGATGCATCAAGTTTCCTTGGTCAACCATTGTGTCCTATGGTCCTTAACATTGCCCGTTTTTTGTGCTTCTTCAACATAGCCTAAATAGCACATCTTGAAAACCCAGTCTGCCTTGAAATCTTACCTTGGGAGAAACCTTGCAGTGTAATTACCTTGTGTCTTGTTGCTGTGCTCAGTCTTACCATGCTGACATGAAACAGTCTTCCAATACCTCACCTTAGTAGCAGAGTTTTAAGCCTCCCACACAGCTGATCTGTTTAAGTTAATGACTGTTTTTCAGCCTACATGAAATTGATTATCATTAGCACCTGCTTGGTATAATTGGTTAATCCTACACCTGACTCTGATCCTACAAGGTCAGTTAATTCCTGACATTGTGCAAATGTTCAAAGTGTAAAAATTTGAGATAGTCACACCAAATATTGATTGAATTTTTCTTCTGTTCGATCATTTTGCATTTTGTAAATTGATAAAAAATAAACTAAAAAAATAAAAAATCTATATATATTTGAAACCATTCTTACTTTACAGCATTCCTTCACACCTGCCTAAAACTTCTGCACAGTACTGTATGTGAGGCATAACTTTCAGATAACCTCCCTAAATTAATGAATTTAGAAAGATTTGGTGATGTACTAATGTCTTGCCATTGAATTAAGGGGGGGACATAATGGGGGACCTTTGCCTCAAAATTAGACACCCCTGATATACCCAGAAATAAAGGTCCATGTGGTCTTACATTAATAATGGGTTTTTGTTGTTAGTTAAATTTAACAACTCATTATGTCTACAATATACATATATTGTGCTAAACTCTATAATAGAGTTTATAATAAATACTAATAGAAATAACCAAAGAATTTAATTTTATGTTAGGTAGAAATTGAATTCATGTGAAATATTCTTATGTGTATATGCATTAAATTCTAGTGCACCAAGCACTTTAGACTGGGATCTTAAATCCTATCAACAATGAGCCAGTGTCCCTGCAGCCTTTCATTCAAGCCAAGGAAGAATTATACCTGATATAACTTGTTGAATCAGTATATCCTAGTCTCCAATCAAATTAAAGTTTGGGTGTATTGTAATGTAATTTGTGAATATGATTTTTCAATCCTATACACAAATTAAACCCCTGCTTTAGATAAATAGCATTAACTTCAGTATTTCTTTTTTAACCTACCAGTGCTCACTGCCAGCATTCTTGGCTTGCTCAGCCTCCTGAAGGTGTCTTGTTGCAGCTGCAGCTAAAGCTGCAGCACTCTCATTCTGGAACTCTGCTGCTACAACCTGACACATAGGACACAGCCCCAGTAAAAGTTAAAAGAGGAGACAATATCAAGCATGCCCTAGTGAATAGCTTAACCAAAACACTGATCAATGTTCTATAATCAAGTTACATATGAAGACAGAACTGTTACAGTCTATATAAAACATCTACACACCCCTGTTAAAATGGCAGGTTTTTTTTTTTTTTTTTTTTTTTTTTTAAACATAAAAACAAGAGAAATCCTGTCTTCCAACTTTTATGTGAAATTACAACCAATATTTAAAAGTGGAAAACAATAAGAATCATTTTATGGGAAAAATATGAAAAATAAAATATAGCTCCAAATACCAGTCAATTTTGGTGCAAAACCTTAAGGCTTCTATTAAAACACTTAAGACAAAGAGGAATTTCACCTTCCAGCATGACAGTGACCTGAAGCACACCCACACATCAACAAAGGAAAGGCTTCACCCACAGCAAGAACAAGGTGCTGGAATGGCCCAGCCAGAGTCCAGATCTAAATCCAATTGAAAATCTGTGGGGTGACCTGAAGAAGGCTGTGCACAGGAGATGCCCAACCAATTTGATAGCATTAAAATGCTTTTGGAGGTGCTCCAACTAGGTATTAGTTTAGGGGTGTGCACACTTATGCAACCACTTTATTGTACATTTTTTCTTTTTATTTACCATGAATGATTCTTATTGTTTTATAAATTATAATTTTCAGGCAACCCCCCCCCTTTTTTTTTTTACCAGCAATAAATCTTGAGCAGATATTCGAACAGAATATGAAAAGGTGTCATCATCTTCATCTTCAACAAACTGCTGCGGATTGGCTGTCCACACTTTAATCTGTGTTATGGGCTCAGATGATTACTAATAAATAGTACACAAACAATCAAGTAGATTGATGCAGAAACACACACAGACAGAAAACCAAGCATACCTGATCTTCTGTGATCTGCATATAGAGGATAATGTAATAGATGAGTTCAGGAAGAGCTTTCCTTACTGTGCTCTTAAACTTATTGTTATCCAGCAATGTGTGTACAAACTCAAAGATACTGAAGACAAGGTTTTCAAAGCCAAGGACTTCTCCTGCACAGAGTGTACAGAGATCTTCCATGACGTTCTATATTTTATAATAATCAGTACTATAATTATGAACTTTTGCACACAAGCAACATACCATCAGAGTCAACAGGATCATCCACTTCTTCTGTGTAGTTGACCTCTGTTCTCACATAAGTAAGCACTTGGTTAAGAAAATGTTTTTGTACACTGTTAATGTAGAAATAAAGGTGGATATGTGTGTTCACATAATTTGGCATAAAAGTAGAACATTTACAATTGCTCCAAAAACAGAAAAGAACGAAGATAAGTGATAAAATAATTCTTAACTAAGAGGACTGTAAAAGGATATAAAGAAGCACTTTCTGTCAGTGTGTTCCACACAATGGGAAGAATCTGCTGCATGGAAGACACCATGCGCTTAGGAAAGTTCTTCACAAGAGCAGTCACTGCCTGTTAAAAGAATTTAAAAAATAAAGCAAAATAAAGAATTGAACCGTCCCACAACAAATAGCAGCCTACATTGTTCTCTTGCAGGCAGAACAGTTCTGTTACCTTTAAGACCTCCATCTTAAGCCCACTGTCTGAAGTGGGTCCATCTGGCATCTGCACAGCCTGCACAAGTGCCTCAGTGAACTGTTCTACCACAGGAAAAAATAAGGCTTTGGCAGAACCCTGAAAGTAAGAATCAAAAAAATTATAAGAAACCCAATTCTAAGAATAAAGCCAATAATTTAATCCCTTACCAAAAAATAATCTCACTTTTTCAAATACATCAATAGCAGAGATTAAGTTGGCACAAGTTGTAAATATTTCAACTGCTCTGGAACGTGTGCGAATGCCATAGACCTGCATTAAATAGAAACAAAAAAAAAAAAATGTTTTCTTTAGAACACTTCTAAGTCCTTCATTTTTAATTAGACTTTATCAGTTTCAGAGATCACTATAGGAAGTTAAATACCTCGGCCATGGTGAAGATTTTATACATCTCTGGCAAAATTACAGGTGCAACCAGTGGCATCTGTGTGTCTGTGACTTCTCTGGTGAACTCTACAGAAAGGATTCATTGTTAGAATTTAGATTGCATGACATGTGTTCATATGTGGCACATTGTCTTCATGGTAAAATAAAACTAAAAATACAATTGAGGCCAAATGTTTACATACATTTTTCACAACTTCACACAGTCAATTAAGGTCTCTACATTGAGGGTCCTCTTTATTAGAAACACCTGTACAATCATGTAGTTATCTCTAATCAGCCAATCAGGTGGCACCATTGCAGGTAAAATCATGCAAATACATGTCAAGAACTTCACATCTAACATCAGACATAAGAAAAAGGTATGATCTCGGTGGCTCTGATCATGGCATGGATATTGATACATGATGGGTTGGTTTAAGTTTTTCAAAAACTACTGAGCTCCTGGGATTTTCATGAGAAACACTGAGTGACATTTCTTTGGGTGGAAACGCCATGTTGAAAAGAGAAAATGCAAAATTTAAAAACATTTTGAAAAAAGTGGGAACTCCTTCTCCCTTAGGAGTTAAGTCTTGTGGATGTTACTCAAATTTAATTCTTGATAGTACATTATTTAAATATAAAGTCATTGGTAATACACTAGCTGACAAACTCCAAAATGAATCAAATTAAATTTATACTAAAATCATACTACATTTATTAAGGGAAGACCATCACTATAAAAATTAACTGGCCGGTTTAAAACAGTCATGGAAAGATTATTTTTCAACTCACACACCTCTAATGAACAAAACATTTTTAAAAAATTGTAAAAAAGTGTTTACAATTTTTTAAATTATTATTATTTTGGTCATGGTCAGCAATACCATTTTATCCATGCGCTAGAAATCGCTTGGTAACAAAACAAATATTCTAACTCTTTGCAATGTACCTGTTGCCAAGTATTGGTTAAAAAAAATTTCAACTTGGAAGGTTCTATACCTGTGAGAACTCGCATGGCACCATGCACAGCATTGACATCCCCACTGACTAACATTTCCATAAGCAAGGAGAAGAGCTGCGGCCAGGCCTCTGGCCAGTCCCAGTGAGCAATGGCTGATACAGCATAAGCCACACTGGAGCGCACCTTACTGATAGACTCCCGCAAGCCGCCTGGCAGCAACTCGCGGATTACTGCCTTGGCCTGAACAGCAAGAAACAAAAAGAAAACCATTAAGCGATGAAGAGTACAATAAGGATATATCCCACAAATAATTACAACACTCCACCCTTTCAGTTGTTTCTGGCATCCGGAACTTCTCTGACTGGGCACACCAATGTGTTTCAACATATTGCTTCAGAATGACAGAGGCAAGCTGTAAAGAACAAAATGGAATGCTAAAACAACCACATCAATTCCATGCATAAAAGAGGACCATGCTAAGATGATCTGATGAAATATAAAAACTGTCTCACCTGGCGAACTGCAAGTGCCCCTTGTGTATCGACAGTGAGCTCTGCAAGGTGAACTCCAAACTCTGCATTGAAGAAAAGCAAAGGAAAAACTTAAGGTGTTTCAACTAAGTAGGCACTAATAATGGTATCTGTAGCAGTTCAACAAAGTGCTAACAGAAAATGTGTTAAATATATGCCCTATTAGTTAATAACCTTTATTAATCCTATTTCAATAAAAGTTTTTATGAATCTTATGTAAATTTTATTATACAATCTAGCCATGGGGGTCACAGTCCAGTGACTTGTGTGCCGGTCCCAAGCCCGAATAAATAGAGAGGGTTGCATCAGGAAGGGCATCTGGTGTAAAACATTGCCGAATTTAACCATGCAAATCATCAGTACGAATTTCATACCGGATCGGTCAAGGCCCGGGTAAACAACGACCACCATCGGCGCCGTTGACCTACAGGGCGCCGGTGGAAATTGGGTTATTGTTGGTCGAAGAATTAGAGGAGGGAGGAGAGTGCACAGACAGAGAGTGAAGAGGAAAGGTAAGAGTGTAGGATTGAGAATAGGAACTCTGAATGTTGGTACTATGACAGGGAAAGGTAGAGAGCTGGCTGACATGATGGAGAGAAGGAAGGTGGATATACTGTGTGTACAGGAGACCAGGTGGAAGTGTAGCAAGGCTCGTAGTATAGGAGCAGGATTCAAGCTGTTTTATTATGCTGTTGATAGTAAGAGAAATGAGGTCCTGAAGGAGGATTTGTAAGGAATGTCCTGGAGGTGAAGAGAGTGTCAGACAGGGTGATGAGTCTGAAGTTAGAGATTGAAGGGGTGATGTTGAATGTTGTTAATGGTTATGCCCCACAGGTAAGTTGTGAGTTAGAGGAGAAAGAGAGATTCTGGAGTGAATTAGATGAGGTGATGGAGAGTATTCCCACGGGTGAGAGAGTGGTGATAGGAGCGGATTTTAATGGACATGTTGGTGAGGGGAACAGAGGTGATGAGGAGGTGATGGGCAAGTTTGGAGTTAAGGAAAGGAACCTTGAAGGACAGATGGTAGTGGACTTTGATAAGAGGATGGACATGGCTGTGGTTAACACTTATTTTCAGAAGAGGGAGGAGCATAGAGTGACTTACAAGAGTGGAGGAAGGAGAACACAGGTAGACTACATCCTATGTAGAAGAGGCAATCTGAAAGAGATTAGTGACTGCAAAGTGGTAGAGTGGGAGAGAGTGTAGCCAGACAGCATAGGATGGTGGTGTGTAGGATGACTTTGATGGCATGCAAGAAGAAGAGGTCAAAGATAGAGATAGAGAAGAAAACCAAGTGGTGGAAGCTGAAAAAGGAGGAATGTTGTGAGGAATTCAGACAGAAGTTGAGGCAGGCTCTGGGTGGTCAGGTAGTGCTGCCAGATGACTGGGAAACTACAGCAGAAGTGATCAGGGAGACAGGGAGAAAGGTGCTGGGTGTGTCATCTGGAAGGAGGAAAGAAGATAAGGAGACTTGGTGGTGGAATGAGGAAGTTCAGGATAGTATCCAGAGGAAGAGGTTAGCCAAGAAGAAGTGGGACATGGATAGGACTGAAGAGAAAAGACAGGAATACAAGGAGTTACAGTGCAGAGTGAAGAGGGAGGTGTCTAAGGCCAAGCAGAAGGCATATGACGAGTTGTACACTAAGTTAGACACTAGAGAAGGAGAGAAGGACTTGTACAGGTTAGCTAGGCAGAGGGATCGAGATGGGAAGGATGTGCAGCAAATTAGAGTTATTAAGGATAGAGATGGAAGGGTGCTCACAAGTGAGGAGAGTGTACAGAGGAGATGGAAGGAGTACTTTGAGGAGCTGATGAATGAGGAAAATGAGAGGGGAAAAAAAAGAGTAGAAGGGGTGAACTCTGTGGAACAGAAAGTAGATAAGATTAGAAAGGATGAAGTCAGGAAGACTTTGAAGAGGATGAAAAGTGGAAAGGCAGTTGGTCCTGACGACATCCTGGTGGAGGTCTGGAAGAGGAGTGGAATTTTTAACTAGTTTGTTCAACAGGGTTTTAGAGAGTGAGAGGATGCCTGAGGAATGGAGAAGTGTGTTAGTGCCGATCTTTAAGAATAAGGGTGACGTGCAGAGTTGCAGCAACTATAGGGGGATAAAGTTGATGAGCCATACAATGAAGCTATGGAAAAGAGTAGTGGAAGCTAGGTTAAGGAAGGTAGTGGAAATTTGTGAGCAGCAGTATGGCTTCATGCCCAGAAAGAGCACAACAGATGCAATTTTTGCTCTGAGAATTTTGATGGAGAAGTATAGGGATGGTCAGAGGGAGTTGCACTGTGTGTTTGTAGACTTGGAGAAAGCGTATGACAGAGTGCCAAGAGAAGAGCTGTGGTACTGTATGAGGAAGTCAGGAGTAGCAGAGAAGTATGTCAGAGTGGTGCAGGACATGTATGAGAGGAGCAGAACAGTGGTGAGGTGTGCTGTAAGTCAAACAGAGGAGTTCAAAGTGGAGGTGGGACTGCATCAGGGATCGGCTCTGAGCCCCTTCCTGTTTGCTATAGTGATGGACCAGTTGTCAGAGGAGGTCAGACAGGAGTCTCCTTGGACAATGATGTTTGCAGATGACATTGTGATCTGTAGTGAGAGCAGGGAGCAGTTGGAGGAAAGCCTGAAGAGGTGGAGGTTTGCGGTGGAGAGAAGAGGAATGAAAATCAGTCGTAGTAAGACTGAGTTCATGTGTGTGAATGAAAGGGAGGGAAATGGAACAGTAAGGTTACAGGGTGAAGAGGTGAAGAAGGTACTGGAGTTTAAATACTTGGGGTCAACAGTCCAGAGTAATGGAGAGTGTGGGAAAGAGGTAAAGAAGCGAGTGGAGTGGAGTGGAGTGGAGAGGAGAAAGGTGTCGGGAGTTCTGTGTGATAGGAAAATATCAGCGAGAATCAAGGGGAAGGTGTACAGGACAGTGGTGAGACCAGCCATGCTGTATGGTGTAGAGACAGTGTCACTGAGGAAGAGACAGGAGTCAGAGCTAGAGGTAGTAGAGCTGAAGATGTTGAGGTTCTCTTTGGGAGTGACAAGATTGGACAGGATTAGGAACGAGTACATCAGAGGGACAGCTCATGTTGGACGTTTGGGGGACAAAATTAGGGAGGCCAGATTAAGATGGTTTGGACATGTTCAGAGGATGGAGAGTGAGTATATTGGTAGGAGAATGTTGGACATGGAGCTGCCAGGCAGGAGGCAAAGAGGAAGGCCAAAGAGGAGGTATATGGATGGAATTAATGAGGATATGAAGCTAGTGGGTGCATGTGTTGAGGATGCAGAAGATAGGGATAGGTGGAGAGAGATGATTTGCTGTGGCGACCCCTGAAGGGAAAAGCCGAAAGAAGAAGAAGAAGATGTCAATTTTATTATACATAATTCTAAAGATTTTAATGAATCAATTCCAATTCCTAAATTTTATAGGATATCAACTGCTGTGATGAGAAACAGGATACACCAACTGGAATTAAGCAATTTTCCTATTTCTCTGTAAAATTTGCTTACAAAAAATATTGTAAAATTAATACAAACTTGGATGAAGTTAGGTTGGCTTGGGAGAAAGGCACGATGTTGTTTTAAAGTTTTAAACAAAATTAAAGTGGAGCACTGGAAGATCTGTAGGCTTTGCAAATAAATAAATAAATAGATAAATCCCAACACTCAAACATTGATGGCATATTCAAATACACAATTCTAAAGAATCTGTGGCTATCAGACCTAGCTTTCTAGCCACACTGAGGCATGGTCCAAACATTAGTTAACCTTCAATTCATGCAGTATTTGCCAGGGATAGTTTAGTACTCCCCTACTTTAACACCATATCCCCTCTGAATTCCAAAGGTGTATGAATAGGAATTGTTCACCAGTTGGTTACAAAAAAATTGCTCTACTGTAGCCTTTTGGCTTCTCTGGTTACAATACATTCATTTAAAAATCCTTAGTTATTAACAGCAACAGGCAATATACTACAAGCTAAAATTATGTTATTATGTTATATTAAGCTGACAGTATAAAAATATATGCTGCCATTTCCCTCTAATCCAGTATAAGTGATAATTGCAAAAGTTCATATATAACTTTTGACTTGGCAGGCCCAAACGTATTGTGAGGGTCTGTTGGGAACGTCTTGCTGATCCCTCTGTTAGGGGGGTCTTCAACTCCCACCTCCGGGAGAGTTTCAACCAGATCCCGAGGGAGGTTGGAGACATTGAGTCCGAGTGGACCATGTTCTCCACCTCCATTGTTGACGCAGCCATCCGGAGCTGTGGCCGTAAGGTCTCTGGTGCCGGTCGCGGCGGCAATCCCCGAACACAATGGTGGACACTGGAAGTAAAGGATACCGTCAAGCTGAAGAAGGAGTCCTATCGAGCCTGGTTGGCTGGGGGGACTCCGGAGGCAGCTGAGACATACCGGCAGGCCAAGCGGACTACAGCTGTGGTGGTCTCGGAAGCAAAAACTCGGGTCTGGGAGGAGCTCGGTGAGGCCATGGAGAAGGACTATCAAACGGCCTCGAGGAAATTCTGGCAGACCGTTCGGCGCCTCAGAAGGGGTAAGCAGCTCTCTGCCAACACTGTTTATGGTGGAGATGGAGAGTTGCTGGTCTCGACTGGGGATATTGTCGGATGGTGGAAGGAATACTTCGAGGATCTCCTCAACCCTACTGACACGCCTTCTGTAGAGGAACCAGAGGCCAGGGACTCAGAGGTAGATTCATTCATCACCCAAGCTGAGGTCACTGAGGTAGTTCAGCAGCTCCTTGGTGGCAAGGCATCGGGGGTGGATGAGATTCGCCCTGAGTACCTTAAGTCTCTGGATGTTGTGGGGCTGTCTTGGCTGACACGTCTCTGCAACATAGCGTGGCGGTCAGGGACAGTGCCTCTGGACTGGGTGACCGTGGTGGTGGTCCCTCTTTTTAAGAAGGGGGACCGGAGGGTGTGTTCCAACTATAGGGGGATCACACTCCTCAGCCTCCCAGGGAAAGTCTATTCCAGAGTACTGGAGAGGAGAGTCCGACTGTTAGTTGAACCTCGGATACAGGAGGACCAATGCGGTTTTCGACCTAGTCGTGGAACACTGGACCAGCTCTATACCCTCCACAGGGTGCTCGAGGGTTCGTGGGAGTTTGCCCAACCAGTCCACATGTGTTTTGTGGACTTGGAGAAGGCTTTCGACCGTGTCCCTCGTGGCATTCTGTGGGAGGTGCTATGGGAGTACGGGGTCTGTGGCCCTCTGTTAAGGGCTGTTCGGTCTCTATATAACTGGAGCAGGAGCTTGGTTCACATTGCCAGCTGTAAGTCAGATCTGTTCCCAGTGCATGTTGGGCTCCGACAAGGCTGTCCTTTGTCACCGGTTCTGTTCATTGTTTTTATGGACAGAATTTCTAGGTGCAGCCAGGGGCTGGAGGGAGTCCGGTTTGGGGACCACAAGATTTCATCGCTGATTTTTGCAGATGATGTTGTCCTGTTGGCCTCTTCAGGCCTGGACTTACAGCATGCACTGGGGCGTTTTGCAGCTGAGTGTGAAGCGGCTGGGATGAGGGTCAGCACCTCCAAATCCGAGGCCATGGTTCTCAACCGGAAAAAGGTGGCTTGCACCCTTCAGGTTGGAGGGGAGGTCCTTCCTCAAGTGGAGGAGTTTAAGTATCTCAGGGTCTTGTTCACGAGTGAGGGAAGGATGGATCATGAGATTGACAGACGGATCGTGCAGCGGCAGCAGTAATGCGGTCTATGTACCGGACTGTTGTGGTGAAGAAGGAGCTGAGCCGGAAGGCGAAGCTCTCGATTTACCAGTCAATCTACACTCCTACTCTCACCTATGGCCATGAGCTCTGGGTCATGGCCGAAAGAGTAAGATCCCGAGAGCCGAAATGAGCTTCCTCCGTAGGGTGGCAGGGCGCTCCCTTAGAGATAGGGTAAGGAGCTCTGTCACCCGGGAGGAGCTCGGAGTAGAGCCGCTGCTCCTCCACATCGAAAGGGGGCAGTTGAGGTGGCTCGGGCATCCGTTTCGGATGCCTCCAGGACGTCTCCCTGGAGAGGTGTTCCAGGCATGCCCCACCGGGAAGAGGCCCCGGGGAAGACCCAGGACACGCTGGAGAGACTATGTCTTTCGGCTGGCCTGGGAACGCCTCGGGGTCCCTCCGGAAAAGCTGGAGGAGGTGGCTAGGGAGAAGGAGGTCTGGGCATCCCTACTTAGACTGCTGCCCCCGCGACCCGGCTCCGGATAAGCGGAAGACAATGAATGAATGAATGTTCATCAACTAGTACTCATACATGTAATAATCTTTCAATCGCAAAACTACACAACAGTGTAAACAGTGAATGATGATCACAGCAGTGTTGCTGATGCTGTTGCAGTCATAATACTTTAAACATTCCATGTTAGCATACTCCTGCTTAAAATACATTCCATTAAGTCAACCTACAAAACAGACTGCTTTAAAAAGTTGAAAGACAGATTTGACATGCTTTAACCTTTAATTGTGCAATAACACAGCCTTGGAACATTTGTATCTGAATATGGTCTCCCTGATAGCATCAGTGTTAACTGATGGATCCTACTAGAGAAGAAGCTAAGCATCAACTGGTGAAAGAAAAACAGACAACATGCATGCAAAGAAAATCAAATCTGGAAAGGCACGGTGGCTTAGTGGTTAGCACGTTTGCCTCACACCTCCAGGGTTGGGGGTTCGATTCCCGCCTCCGCCGTGTGTGGAGTTTGCATGTTCTCCCCGTGCCTCGGGGGTTTCCTCCGGGTACTCCGGTTTCCTCCCCCAGTCCAAAGACATGCATTGTAGGTTGATTGGCATCTCTAAATTGTGCGTAGTGTGTGATTGCATGAGTGAATGAGAGTGTGTGTGTGCCCTACGATGGGTTGGCACTCCATCCAGGGTGTATCCTGCCTTGATGCCCAATGACGCCTGAGATAGGTACAGGCTCCCCGTGACCCGAGTGTAGATCGGATAAGCGGTAGACAATGAATGCTATATATATATATATAAATAAAATGATGTGATCAAATAAAAATTTTACTTCAAATTCAATAATCAGTGCACCTGTCAATGGTTATAATGTTATACATGATCTGTGTGTGTGTGTAAATAATAATAAATAAATAATTTATATAAATATATATAAAAATATATATATATATATAAATATAAATATATATAAATATAAAAATATAAATATAAAAATATAAATAAATATAAATATAAAAATATAAATAAATATAAAAATATAAATAAATATATATATATATATATTACACATACATACACATATATATATATTACACATACATACATACATATACACACACACACACATACAGCTGCTTGAAAGTTTGCGAACCCCTTGAGCTGTTCAGACTTTTCTGTTGTTTTACCTTGATTTTCTTATTTTATCATCACCTGCTTTTTATAAATTAAGTGTCAGATGTATGTTGATTAATTGCATATGTTTGTTTAGAGGGAATTTGGCGAGTAGCCAAAAAACTACATGAAAGATTGAATTATTGTACGTGCAAAAGTAAGTGAAGCCTTTCATTTAGTAGCTTGTAGCACCCCCTTTTGCAGCCATTACTTCAACCAAATGTCTACTGCAACCACTGACCAGTCTCTCACATCTGTCTTTGGGGATTTTTGCCTTGCAGAACTCAGCCAGTTGAGAGAGGTTGGAAGGACATCTGGCATGTACCACCCGCTTCAGGTCTAGCCACAACATTTCAATTGGATCCGGACTCTGACTAGGCCAATCAAGAGTGTGAATCTTCTTTCTTTTAAGCTGTTCCTTAGTGGATTAATGCTTAGGGTTGTTGTCTTGTTACATCACCCATTTTCGGCTCAGCTTCAGCTCTCTGACTGATGGCAGGAGATTCTCTTCTCTGAGAATCTGAGGTCTGAGAATTCAAGTTTCCCTGGATAATATGGAGTCGCCCTGGCCCGGAGGCAGAAAAGCAGTCCCAGACCTTCACATTTCTACCACCATGCTTCAATGTTGGGAGGTTCTTTTCCTGGAATTCAGTGTTGGCTTTTCTCCAAAAATGGCAGCTTTGATTATGACAGAATAAATCTATTTTGGACAAAGAATGGACTTGCCAAAGGCCTCTGGTTTGTCCAAATGCTTTCTGGCAAAGTTGAAACGGGCAGCTTTGTTCTTTATTGAGAGTAGAAGCTTCTTTGAGGCATTGGTGGCTCAGTGGTAGGTTTCTCGCCTATCATGCGGAAGGCCCGGGTTCGATTCCAGCCAATGCCTCAACCCCAGCCACTGGATGCAGTGCCGGTCCCAAGCCCAGAAAAATGGGAGGGTTGCGTCAGGAAGGGCATCCGGCGTAAAACTTGTGCCAAGTTGTTGTGCGGACCAATTGGTCCGCTGTGGCGACCCTGAACAGGGAGCAGCCGAAAGCAACTTACTAGAAGCTTCTTTCTAGCAACCCTCGCATAAATGTCATGTCTGTTCAATTTTCGTCTGATTGTAGACGCATGTACATTTACCCCAGATGCTGCCAGAGAGGTCTGCAACTCTCTAGAGGTGATGTGTGGGTTGGCCTTTACCTCATTTATTATTTTTCTGGTGCTTCTTGATGATAGTTTTGATGGGCATCCACTTCTATGCCCTCCATTTGTAGATGATTTGTCTTACAGTGGACGGATGGAGTTGGAATATCTTGGAGATGGTCTTATAGCCTTCCCCAGACTGATGGGCTGCCACCACCTTCTTCCTGATGTCCTCGGATATCTCCTTTCCTCTTGGCATCGTTTCACTCCTTGGCACTACAGTGGTTTGGTTGGTTTCCTCTCTCTTTTAATCAGTGTTGCCCAACCACTTTCCTAAGGATGTCAAATTTGATTGGTCTGCTTAACTGATTAATTAAGCACCCAAATGTGTTTCACCTGAATCTGTTACCCACTTGACTTTACCAATGCAATTTATATATTTATTATATTATTATTATATTATTATATTATTTATTTATATATTCAATGTATATATATATATACACATACATATATACACACACATGTGTATGTGTGTGTGTATGTATGTGTGTGTGTATGTATGTATGTGTGTGTGTAATATATATATATATACACACACACACATACATACACACACACACACACACATCTGTAAGTTGTGAAGTCGGGCCTCCGTGGATTGCACTTATTTGTCCAGCACATCCCACAGACGCTTAATTGGATTGAAATAATTTGGAGACCAAGTCAACGCCTCAAACCCGTTGTTGTGCTCATCAAAACATTCCTAAACCGTTTTTGCTTTGTGGCACGGCGCATTATCCTGCTGAAAGAGGCCACAGCCATTAGGGAATAACGTTTCCATGAAAGGGTATACATGGTCTGCAACAATGCTTACGTAGGTGGTATGTGTCAAAGTAACATCCACATGGATGGCAGGACCCAGCAGAACATTGCCCAGAGCATGACACTGCCTCCATTGGCTTGACTTCTTCCCATAGTGTTTCCATGTGTTCCCCAGGTAAACAACGCATCCATGTGATTTAAAAGTAAATGCAATGTTATGCTTGATTGTGTGTGTGTGTATATAATATATATATTATATATATATATATATATATATATATATATATATTATATATATATATATATATATATATATATATATATATATATATATATATATGTGTGTGTGTGTGTGTATATATTATATATATGTATATATATATACACACACACACACACATACATATAATATAATAATTTGAAAAGCCATATATATATATATATATATATATATATATATATATATATATATATATATATATATATATATATATATATATATATATATATATATGGCTTTTCAAATTATTTTCCAGTAAATAACAACTGCCTAAAAGTAATGTGTCCTGTTGTACATACAAGGATAGTTTCATGTCAAACACAAACAGTGCCAATGAGGCCAAAGAAATAGTGAAAAAAGTGAAAGAAAATGTTTGCTGGAGAACCAGCCAGACTCATGGAGCAGGAGGAAATGCCTGCTAAAAGACCTTCTAAGGACCAGCCCTGCATCAAGATAGCATGTTTGATTAAACTGCAGATGAGCATGCTTCTGTATTGTTGAGCATATTGATGCCAGACAATTGGAAACATACTCTGGAGAAACCACACTGCCTCGTTCAGGAAACCCTTTCCAGTACTAGTCAGTTAACAAAATACAATTCCCAATACCAGCCCAAATGTCACAATAATATCAAGAGATAATAGTGTGGAAAGCAAAAGATTGTTCAGCTCTGTCATGCATTCTTAATGAAACAAGAAACAGTTTTCCAGCCAAACATACAGAGATGCAGCTTTAACAAAAGGAATATGCCACTTAAAGGATTCCTATTGCACACACATCTACCCAAGAACCAACAATTAAAAATACTTCATCTGTGGAATGTTCCTGTTATCTAAATTACAAATGTACACTTTTCCTGGGTTCCCCTGCCCAAATGGCTCTGAAATGTGAAGGCACTAATTTCACAAAACGTCTCAAGGTGTGCTTTGTGTATGTGTGCATATTATATATATATATATATATATATATATATATATATATATATATATATATATATATATATATATATATATATATATATATATAGATAGATAGAGAGAGAGAGAGCTTTAGATACTAGCACACTTGAGTTTGTCATGTGCTGCCATTAAAACAAACTCACTGTATTTTGCACTTACTTTCTTTTTAGAGAGAACCGCAGTCATAGCACACGAATGTAACATCAGACAGGATATATGGGTTTAGTTTCAAAATCATTTATCTGGATTTTGAATAGTACTTATAGTATAATAGTACTCATGCCCGTCATGTCACCCCCCTATAAACCCCAGGGAAACTGCAGAGGTTGAGTTATACAGATAGACCTGGGTCTAATTTGTAAATTGGTTACAATGGAATTGTATACATTTTTAATGTCAATTTTATATATTCTGAACAAGGCATATTTAGTCAGTGCTTTTTGTCTATTACATTAGCTTTAAAATACGTATATGTGTATACATTTTGGGAGGGAATGTTTTAAGTTTCAGTATTGGACTCCATCACCAACATCTGGCAAACCTGCTTGAGATCCCTACACGGAAAAACAAAATAGAAACAAAGGCGAAAAACAAACTTTTATCACAACCGATGAACAACAGTGATCTATTGCACACACCAGCACTAACGTGGACTCCTCGACTAAAAACATACCAAATATGTATCCGTATTGCGAGGATGCTACCGTATGTAACAAGGCCATTATCAACTACACTACATTTCTAACACTAGCAAACTTATAACTAAGGCAAACACCTAGTTAATGTATAAATACATTTTTTTCCAAGCTCAATTCATATACGTCGTTAATAAGCACACTGTACATGACTCACTCAGAGCTAACCAAGAGCTAGCCTAAAATGTGAAATTTCTAGCGTTTGTAAACAACTTAGACATTAAACCTTGTCCTTGCACCACATCTACTGGCAAAAATAATCACAGATAAAAGACTAGTAGTGCAGGTTTCCGCGTGTCGCTGTGCAGGCCGGTCTGCTCTCCACACTACGTAATGCAGCCGTATAGAATCCTGCTAACGGGAAGTAATGGAAACTTGCCTAAAACTAGCAGGTCTGGCTATTTTATTTTGACTGTTTTTACTTGCTTACCTTCTGTCACCTCCAAAACTTTAATTTGCTCCTCTGCTGCAGCGCGCACCTCTTGAACCGGTGATAAGATTGCCGTCAGCGTTTCAATTAATGCCTCCTTAAGTCCTTGCTGTACAGGACTTGCGACCGAACTCGTGCTGGGAGCTGTAGCACCCATACCCGCCATATTTCCAGCAGTCTCTCCGAGGCAGTAAGAGAGAATCGTCCACGAGCAGTGCGCGCCAATGCACACAAGGGGCGGGGATTGCTAATGCCGCCGTATCCCTGCTTCTTCTTGTTCCTGCAAGCTCGTTTCTGAGGAACATTACCGCCCTCTACTGGAATATATTATACTGCAGGAGAATCTTACATATCATGGCAGTAACACTCTTCATTTACATTTCCGGCATTTGGCAGACGCTCTTATCCAGAGCGACATAAAAAAAAGTGCTTTAATTCTCTATCAATGAATACATTAACACTGGTTCAATAGGATACTGACTTGGGATACCATTAGCCTAAAAACTGAGTTGGGGATTTTTTTTTTTTTTAAAGATACAACATAATACATAAACAGGAAAAATAAGAGCTAGTTTAAGTGCTTCAGGAAGAAGTAGGTCTTCAGTTGCCGTTTGAAGACGGTTGGTGACTCGGCTGTACGGACATCTAGGGGAAGTTCGTTCCACCACGTCGGTGCCAGAACAGAGAAGAGTCTAGATGTATACCTAACTTTTACCCTGAGAGATGGTGGGACCAGTCGAGCAGTGCTAGCGTATCTGAAGGAGTGTGCGGTGTGAGGAGTCATAGAGTGACTCTATCCCTTCTAACTGCCAGGGTCGATGACTATCATGTAGACACACTCTTGTGAGCACTTTTAATCAAGTCACAAAAGTAAACGTAAGACAATATTTGATATAAAACCAGTTGTTATACTGCCATCATTCCCTTTTATTGCTTTTTACATACATAAGACCGCACATGCATTCTGGAAGAGATTTAGTAAACCGCAGCATGCTACCAGCAGTTTTACCAAAAAATTTCAGTAAATAAAAAGAACTGCAAAATACAAGCTACTGGACCATGCTTTCCTCTGCTGAAAACTTTTATGTGGAATTTTAGCTTTCTGAAATTTAAGCCTTACATCCGTGACTTCCCAGAAGCAATCATAGAACTCTTATACCCTTAATGATGATTTGGACAGAATCAGTTATATACTATTTTTATTTTCTTCTCAGCCTTTAAAGCCTCAATTAACAGTATAAATAATAAGATGATGTTTTGGCTATGGTTGTGATGCCGTGCTTTTGGATGTGTTATGGCTCATGTGACCGTGATCATATTAACCATGAACAGAAGGAATGAGGCACATCAGTATTTGTAATTGAAATTGCCAGCAAGAAAAACATTTTATTCCACAATGAACATCTGTTATTGTTTAAAAATAAAATAAAATAAACAGCAAAGGTCACAAAGAATAATCCACACTTTTTCTGATTGCTACAGAGCTTGGGCAACCTCAATCAGGATTCTGTACAACTAATGCTAATGGTAGAAAGCAAACTAAGCAGATGAAGCTGAAGAAAATCAATTAGCCAGCTTAGTTATTGCTGGGATAAATAAATAACAAGCATACTAGACAAGTGTACTAAATACATTTTTAAAAAATAAATTTTTTTCTTTTCGTTTAGCCCAATTCATCTAATTTGGTGATGACCAGTCCTTAAGCCATGTGGTCAGATTAATTAGTATGTTAGGAGGTTTGGGGAAACACTTACATTTGGGGAAACAACCATGTAATTATGGAATAGAAACACCTGAGGTACCTCTTTGTGCCCTGTCCCCTAGACAAGATGAAAAAGACCAGGAAATCTTCACTCACTTAGTCCTATAGTGCCGACACGACAAGAGAACTGACTGGGGCATCTGAGAGCTAGGAGAAATGTGGCGATCTAACTTGTTAATCATTTTACTAAGCAGTTGGTGCAGATGTAGTCTTCATTCTCAGCCTGCTCAGCAGACACACCCACACAAATCTGATGGAACCACTGGTTACAATTGCCATCACACTGAACCCAGTTTACCTGTAAGGAAACATATGGAAAGCACTGAATCAATATTATACCAAAACCTACAGGGCAAAAAACATACTACAATGGCTAAATGTTTCTGGACATCTGACCATCATACCCATATGTGGTTTTGAATATCCCATTCTTAGATTTAGTCCATTTATTGCTGATATTATAACATCCAGTCTTCTGGTAAAGCATTCTACTATAAGGAATGTGGTTGTGGGGATTTGCCCATTCAAGCCATAAGAGCAGTTAATTAGGTTAGGCACTAATGTAGGGTGAGGAGGTCTGGGGTGCAGCCGGCATTTCAATTCATCCCATAGCTGTTGCTTTTTGCACGTCACTCTGACAAGGACATGACAAGGAGTTCTGATTTTCAGCTTCCAAGGCAAATCAAATGTAACATTACTCATCAGATAATAGGGTGTTTCACTAGACAATGGGAGTGTGAGCTAGTGTTAGACCAGTAAATGTAGGAATAGTCCAAACCGATAAGAAATAAAACAGTTCAAGTGTTAAGATAGGAGGTCTCTAGGAGGTAAAAATGAATTTAAGAAGAATGCCCACAGCAGTGGGAAATGAAACTGGAGAACAGCAGCAAACAGACCAGTCTACACTCATACAGGAAGTAGTTATGCTATGACAGCATAAATCATAAACTTACCTCGTTTCCCTCTGGCTGTTGACATCGCTTTGCTGAGCATACAGACCAGTCCTCTTCAGAGTCCTCTGAAAAGGGTGGGTCTGAGCTCAAACCGGAGGAAGAGATGGTTCTTTTCTCATGTGCCCTCTCCTGATTTATCCTAGACTTTTTTTTCCTGGGCTTCTTAACAGTGTCTCCATCATGCTCATCATTGAGCTCCTTTTCCAAGTGCCTCTTAGGGTTCTTCTCTAGCTTTTCACTGACTTTTTGCAACTCTAATTCCTTGAAAACATAAAATAATATATTCAATTTCTACCTAATGGTTTATGTTTGTGCCCCATAAAACTTAGTAAGCATGCATGAAAAAACAAAGGGGGGGGGGTCTAACCTGGACCTTGCCTTGGGGTAGGGTTTTGTAAATCATGATACTATCCTGGGCAATGTGGTACTGGTGGTCATGCTCGTTGCTCTGTAGGGCATGATGAGAAGGAAAGAACCTGCTTAGCAACCCCTGGTAGAGATGCTGCAGCTCGGGCAAAGTCACTTGTAGAAGGAGTCCTTCCACAAGCAGCTCTTCTAGTTCAGGACTAAGAACTGAAACACAGCGAACACAGATCAAACTAAAATATGCTGGAATCATTCGCATTTGCTCACAATATCTATTAATAAATAAAAAGAGATCTACGCACCACTGAGAGGAATGCATGAATGGTGCATGTAGAAGCACTCAGTACTACCATCCAGGGATGGAGAAGAAGGTTTTTCAGACAAAGTTCTCATCTTTAGGTACAAGATACAGTATAAATTAAGTATAAAATATGCTGAAAGCAAGCCCAAAAGCATCACAACGATAATGCTTACTTTTTCATTAAACTGCTGTGTAAATGGTGAAACCTGCTGCACTCTGTGCTGCCAGCGCACTGTCCTCTCAATCATAAACCGCAGTGCATCACCCTCTGGAAGCCGTACCCGAATACGCTGGAGAGAAGCAAGCAGGGGCAGCACCTTGTCCAGAGGAGGTTTCTCAGATCGGCTGCAGAGTGGGCACAGCCAAGGCTGCCCTGCCTGTGTATCCTGGTACCCTGGCACGCAACCACTGTGGTAAGCATCATGGCAGAGTTCACACTGGAGCATGGGCCCTGCTGGCACTGTATGGCATAGGCACACTGTTGGAGCCAAGCCGTTTGTGGACAGAAACTTTGCATTGTTTGCGGTCCTTAGGACATTCAGGTTTTCAAGCTCCTTTAAACGTACCTCACACAGAGTAGCCATCTGTTGGATAACACAAGCTATTATACAAGGCTGGATAGATCAATAATTATAAAAATGTAACTTGTTATAACTGTTGCTATATCTGGCATATTTTAATATCTCTGACCATACACTCTGGAGATTAAACAGGAGAAAACATGTTTACAAAAAAAAAAAAAAAAAAAAAGAGGACGCACTGCTAAAGCTGTGTCTTTGCTTTCAGAGAGTGCCTTTTCCACATCACCAAGAGAGCTCAGTTTTATGCCATTTTTTTTTACAGCTGGAGGAACATCTCTCACTCTTTTTGATTTCGATTTCTGACACCCTGTCTCACACCTAGGGCACAGTACCTTTAAGAAACAAACAGTGTAATTACCCTTCACATACTTTTCATGCTCCTATATATTTTCACAGATTTTGTTCATTAATTAGCAACACTACTAATAACAGAAAAGTATTTTCAGTAAAAACATAGTATGCAAGATGTTTTGCTTACCTCCAGGAGGGAGAAGGAGGAATACTTCAACAAAAACATTTTGGCTGCACTCTCCTTCCAGGCCTGCACCTCTGACACAAGGCTTTCCAGCCGTGCCAGAGGTGCCAGCAGGACTGGGATGCCTTTAGCTTTTAGGATCAGATCATTCAAAGAGGACAGAACAGGGATACGCCCACCCTACAAACATTAAGACATACAAATCGATATGGATATGATATTAAAAAAAATTACACTTTATTGCTGCATCAGTTGACATGCAATTAACCTGTAGAGTTTCTGCCTCCTGTATCCACTCTCTAGCCCTGATGACTGATTCTTGCAGTTGGAGGCAGTTGGGCAGGTAAGCCTGGATACTATTCACTTCCAGCAGCACTGCCTCCAGCGTCTCTAAATTTTGGCGAGGTCTAGTTGGGACCAATTGGGGAAACAAAACAAGTTGAAGAGATGGCATAGAATGCAGAAGGCTTATCCATTCTTGTGAATCAATGCAAATGATATTTTCATAAATTACACTAACCTATCTTGATATAAAAAAGGTCCATAATGGTGAAAAGCTATTTAATGTATACTGAATCCTAATGTTTTTCACCTGTTTGACTGGTCAGAGGAATTGAACAGGTTTAATCCTTAGTCAAAAAAATAGACCTATAAAAATATCATCGCCAAATAGCCATAACAAACCATAACATTACAAAAATCTAACCTCTATATACTGTTGCTACACAGGTCATATGCCGATCAGGCATAACATTATGAGCACTGACAGGTGAAGTGAATAACACTGATTATCTCCTCATCATGGCAGCTGTTAGTGTGGATATATTAGGCAGCAAGTGAACATTTTGTACTCAAAGTTGATGGTTTAGAAGCAGGAAAAATGGACAAGCATAAGGATTTGAGTGAGTTTGAGAAGGGCAAATTGTGATGGCTAGACGACTAGATCAGAGCAGCTCCAAAACTGTGGCTTTTGTGGGATGTTCCCGGTCTGCAGTGGTTAGTATCTATCAAAAGTGGTTCAAGAAAGGAACAGTGGTGAACCAGCAACAAGGTCATGGGCAGCCAAGGCTCACTGACACGTGGGGAGTGAAGGCTGACCCGTGTGGTCCGATTCAACAGACGAGCTACTGTTGCTCAAATTGCTGAAGTAGGTCATGCACAGTGCATTACAGTTTGTTGTGTATGGGGCTGCATAGCCCCAGACCAATCAGGGTGCCCTTGCTGACTCCTGTGCACAGGAGGTGCACGAACGAAACGAATGAACGAAAGCACCAACAATGGACACACAAGCATCAAAACTGGACAACGGAGCAATGGAAGAAGGTGGCCTGTTCTGATGAATCACATTTTCTTTTACATCACGTGGATGGCTGGGTGCATGTGCATCACTTACCAGGGGAACACATGGCACCAGGATGCACTATGAAAAGAAGGCAAGCCAGCAAAGGCAGTGTAATGCTTTGGGCAATGTTCTACTGGGAAACCTTTTGTCTTGACATCCATGTGGATGTTACTTTGACACGTACCACCTACCTAAGCAATGTTGCAGACCATGTGCCTTTCATGAAGGCTGTGGCCTCATGCAACAAAGCAAAAATGGTTCAGGAATGGTTTTATTAGCACAACAATGAGTTTAAGGTGTTGATATAGCCTCCACATTCCCCAGATCTCAGTCCAATTGAGCATCTGTGGGATGTGCTGAAAGTCCGATCCATGGAGGTCCCACCTCGCAATTTACAGGACTTAAAGGATTTGCTGCTAACATCTTGTTGCCAGATACCACAGCACACCTTCAGGGATCTAGTGGAGTCCATCAGGTCAGGGTTGTTTTGGCAGCAAAATGGGGACCAACACAAAATTAGGCAGGTGGTCATAATGTTATGCCTGGTTGATGTATCATATCCTCTTTTTAGGTGACAAAGTAGAAAACAAATAATAATAATAATAATAATAATAATAATAAAAAAAAAATAGCCAAAATATTACCATACACATTTAAATTGTGTAATATATGAATAGTAGGATTGAATTCCTAAACTAAATCTTTATTGAGGGGATATGCAAACTATTTCACACTTAAAAGGCTCCCCAACAGCAAAGAATATTGCATTGTTCCTTCACTGCTCCACAGCACAAGGGAACAATACGGCAATCCTGTTAACAACCAGGAAGCAACTTTTAATTCCAAATAAAAAAAATCCCAAGCACTATTTATCTTAGAGCCAGTGTACAATTCACTTGGTTTGTAGGGAAAATTCAACTAGTAATATAGGCGAAGATTGGGCTAATTGGGCTAATAATGTGCATCTGGCTGCCCAGTGAGTAAACAATATAAACAAACATTTTCAGACAGGTCAGCTCTAGGTAAGAAAGGCTGTCTATTTGTGTGCTTCTGTTAATGCACTATGTATTAAAAACAACCTTTGTAGGAGACGAGAATGAACAACTAAACTACAGAAATCAGACATTGCTCAGTCAATGGAAATGCAGAAGATGCATTTGACAGAGAGCATGATCAAGAAAATGCCGACACGTATAAATAGAGAAATAAAACTAAAACTGAGGTTTTTAGACAAGGTGACACTAATCGGTATAATAAATTTACATTCCAAACTACTTTTTTTTTTTCAACAAATAGGTTTCTCTGACTGAGCAAATAATACCAGTATCAGTAACATTAGCTGTCATATTACTGCAACAGCAACTAAAACAAAAGTAGCCTGTGTTTGAATAGTTTTTTTTTTATTTTTTTTTAACAACTATAGGCCTTTTACTTCATACAATTTGTATGTACCAAACTATAGTCATTTACATATATCATTTCCTATTCACAATGACGCACAAAAGGAATAAAATGTTTCAATTATGCAAAACTTGTGCTCCATAAATGTTAATCTTGTGTTGTCTTGTGTTAATCTTGAAGTTTGCTGCTTCAGTATTTGTAACCTTTTTTTTTATTTAAAATGTTTGTGGTATACTGGAATCAGTAATAAGAATTTCAGTAATAAGAGTTTTAAAGGCTTTTATATTGGCAATAATAAAAAAATTTATAATGTATATAAAACCTAACCTGGCAATTAGAATGCTTTGTGCCTTCTCCTCGCAGTGCTCACACACAGTGAGCAGCTCTTGCAGGTTGGCCATAGTCTTCTCCACACAGACATGTGGCTCCAGACCCACTCCTTGGTCAATCAGTTTCCTCATGCGTTCTAGGCTGAGGCTGGTAGGCTCCTTGCTGGCCTGTTGTACTGCCTCAACCCAGCGTGCCTGCTCTAGCCGCTGCCTAAGCACATCAAGCTCTGGCAACTCTACCTCCAACCCAGAGCCCTCATCCAGCACAGCTTGCAGGGCTGAGGAGCTGGGCATCTCTGTGGCCATGAGATCTGAGCTCTGTTCCTGGAACTGCCTAACACGGCTGAGCAGAGCCTGTAGAATGCAGTAAAGAGTGATTGGGAGATCACCTAAATGAATTAAAATAACATTCTTTCTGAAACTCTAAAAAAAAAAAAAAAATCTTTACAGTAAATTTGGAGTATCAGAAAATAAGTTTATTTGTTCAGTACCTTCAGAAAAGGGGCCTGTCTAATGGTGCAGGGCAGGTCATATAGCTGCTGTACAAATAACCTCAACTCCTCTACAGTGAGGTGTTTCTGAGATTTCCCACCACCCGAGCGATACCTACATGAAAAATTTTAAATGGAACAAGATCAGACAATGATAATTTATAATGATAAAATATTGTTAATTTAAATGATGTGTGATAATCTAGGTTAAGTAATGCAGAATAAAAAACTTAAGTATTAAGCGGTCCTAGGTAAGAAGCAGAAATTACTGTAATACATCAGCAAGATACACTGGGTTCAAAAAGTATTCAGACCACTTCAGTTTTGTACTTGAACAAGAATGTTGTTAAACTGAATATTGAAATGGCTGATATTAAGCAGAATGACATACAGTGGGGCAAAAAAGTATTTAGTCAGCCACCAAATTGTGCAAGTTCTCCCACTTAAAAAGATGAGAGAGGCCTGTAATTTTCATCATAGGTACACTTCAACTATGAGAGACAGAATGAGAAAAAAAAAATCCAGAAAATCACATTGTCTGATTTTTAAAGAATTTATTTGCAAATTATGGTGGAAAATAAGTATTTGGTCACCTACAAAAAAGCAAGATTTCTGGCTCTCACAGACCTGTAACTGCTTCCTTAAGAGGCTCCTCTGTCCTCCACTCGTTACCTGTATTAATGGCACCTGTTTGAACTCGTTATCAGTATAAAAGACACCTGTCCACAACCTCAAACAGTCAGACTCCAAACTCCACTATGGCCAAGACCAAAGAGCTGTCAAAGGACACCAGAAACAAAATTGTAGACCTGCACCAGGCTGGGAAGACTGAATCTGCAATAGGTAAGCAGCTTGGTGTGAAGAAATCAACTGTGGGAGCAATTATTAGAAAATGGAAGACATACAAGACCACTGATAATCTCCCTCGATCTGGGGCTCCATGCAAGATCTCACCCCGTGGGGTCAAAATGATCACAAGAACGGTGAGCAAAAATCCCAGAACCACACGGGGGGACCTAGTGAATGACCTGCAGAGAGCTGGGACCAAAGTAACAAAGGCTACCATCAGTAACACACTACGCTGCCAGGGACTCAAATCCTGCAGTGCCAGACATGTCCCCCTGCTTAAGCCAGTACATGTCCGGGCCCGTCTGAAGTTTGCTAGAGAGCATTTGGATGATCCAGAAGAGGATTGGGAGAATGTCATATGGTCAGATGAAACCAAAATAGAACTTTTTGGTAAAAACTCAACATGTCGTGTTTGGAGGAGAAAGAATGCTGAGTTGCATCCAAAGAACACCATACCTACTGTGAAGCATGGGGGTGGAGACATCATGCTTTGGGGCTGTTTTTCTGCAAAGGGACCAGGACGACTGATCCGTGTAAAGGAAAGAATGAATGGGGCCATGTATCGTGAGATTTTGAGTAAAAACCTCCTTCCATCAGCAAGGGCATTGAAGATGAAATGTGGCTGGGTCTTTCAGCATGACAATGATCCCAAACACACCGCCTGGGCAACGAAGGAGTGGCTTTGTAAGAAGCATTTCAAGGTCCTGGAGTGGCCTAGCCAGTCTCCAGATCTCAACCCCATAGAAAGTCTTTGGAGGGAGTTGAAAATCCGTGTTGCCCAGCGACAGCCCCAAAACATCACTGCTCTAGAGGAGATCTGCATGGAGGAATGGGCCAAACTACCAGCAACAGTGTGTAAAAACCTTGTGGCGACTTACAGAAAACGTTTGACCTCTGTCATTGCCAACAAAGGGTATATAACAAAGTATTGAGATGAACTTTTGTCATTGACCAAATACTTATTTTCCACCATAACTTGCAAATAAATTCTTTAAAAATCAAACAAACAATGTGATTTTCTGGATTTTTTTTTTCTCATTCTGTCTCTCATAGTTGAAGTGTACCTATGATAAATTACAGGCCTCTCTCATCTTTTTAAGTGGGAGAACTTGCACAATTGGTGGCTGACTAAATACTTTTTTGTCCCACTGTAGCTGTGTGTGTGTGTGTGTGTATTTGTTTTTCGGTTTGTACAGCAATGTATGAGAAAACTAGTCGTCTATATAGCCAATATTAAACCATTGGCTAATATTAAACTGCTTTTGTTGAATGTCAACAGCATTCCTACCTGGTCTGTCTCTTCCCATTAAGTAGCTGCTGTGCCATTGAGGCACTCTTTTCTGCATTCTGGACAGTCTGTCTTAAATGGAGTAGCAAATCCATCTCAGGATACATCATTCTTTCTGCCTCAACAATCAGTGCACGAAGTTCCTCCAAGTCTGGTCGAATAACAAATGATTAAAACTTAACATTCTCCATCACACAAAGAGGATGGTCTGTCTGATTGCTGTAATTTATAAATAGGTCTCTTACCACTTTTATTGTCTTGGTCAGCCTTTAAAATTATGTTAACTTTAGAAGCCCAGTCACTGTATGATTCAGCACGTGCTGCCAAGGTCTTGAACATTTGGTTTAACATGCCCACTGTGTACTTATAACTGCAAGCCCAAGAAAAAAAGAGAGATTCATTCATTGTCTACCGCTTATCCGAACTATACTCGGGTCATGGTGAGCCTGTGCCTATCTCAGGCGTCATTGGGCATCAAGAAAGGATACACCCTGGACAGAGTGCCAACCCATTGCAGGGCACACACACACACACACTCTCATTCACTCACGCAATCACACACTACGGACAATTTAGAGATGCCCATCAACCTACAATGCATGTCTTTGGACTGGGGGAGGAAACCGGAGCACCCGGAGGAAACCCCCGAGGCACGGGGAGAACATGCAAACTCTACACACATGGCAGAGGTGGGAATTGAACCCCCAACCCTGGAGGTGTGAGGCAAACATGCTAACCACTAAGCCACCGTGCCCCCCCCTAAGAGAGAGATTAATGTATAAATTATAATTAGGAAGCACAATTCCTAAATAAAATAAAATAAAAAATACCCTTCATTAAATCAAACCATCATGTTAAAATGATAATGGATTACAGTAATACATTTAAACATATAGAGACCCACTTCAGTGTATAACGGCTAGGGTTACAGGAGCAGAGGTCCTGGAGGTGGTGTAGACACACCAGCTGGCCAGGACTGCAGGGACAGGTAATGGCAGATAGGTAGCAGGTTGTCCGGCATTTACAACACTGCCTCTCTTCATCTGGCTGCTCTGCATAGTCCACCTGCTGGGAGTGCCAAACACCCTAAAGAAATTAATAAACCGGCAACAGCATCAATTAGTAAGGAAGTGATAAACTGCATATAACAAAGTTGGATAAATGGTAAGCAAAACAATCACAGTATTGGCAAACTATTAATCAGTATTTAACTGAAACAAACAGTTTTAAAGATGTTTTTAAGTGTCATAATGGTTAGAAAAATGGTCTGGGCCACTAATACTAAAGAATTGCCATGTCTCACCAGCTTGTAGGCTATTTCTCGCAGCTCTTTCTCCTCCTGAATCATAATGCTCATATCCTTTTGTATGGCAGAGGCCATATCCAGCGCCAGGCTGTCTGCCTTGGCTGCAACATTACAGACCATCTCATCATGGGAGAAAACACAGTATCTGTTTAATGAGCGATAATGCTCTACACACTGTCGACCAAGTGGTATCTGCAACAGAACATTTTAAACATAAGAATATGTAAAATATTATATAACCATACAAATAAAATATACTGAAATGTAGCACTGTTGCTTTAAAAATTTATATTCATTAAGTGGTGTTTTACCCAGTCTACTGTGCAGAAGTTAACAGCCTCTGCAAAGTTAAAGCCCTGATTGAACCCGCTGTGATATGCTCTGGGGAAGGTGATGACAAACTCACCAGCACACTGGTTTGTGCGGTAAATCTATGAAAATAATAATCATCATCATCATCATAAATAATAATAATAATAATAATAATATTAAGATAACACAGCATATAGCATGACAGGGTTGATCACAAAAGTCCTCCAGGAATTTGATGCAGTACAATCTTTTATATCACCTATACCTGTAAAGATATACCTGTAAGTGAAGAGAGCAAGAGTCAAAGATTTCACATTACACATTTCAGTTTACTGCAAGCAGATCTTGGGTTTGGTGTGGGTTTAGAAGAGGGCATACTGCAATTTATTAAAAAAAAAAAAAAATTATATATATATATATATATATATATATATATATATATATATATATATATATATATATATATATATATATATTATATAATATAATATAATATAATATATATAAAAAAACAAGTAACACACAAAGATAAGGGGTGGACAATGTACGCAAAAGCAAGGATGCTATAATGTGAAACTGTAGCTTCTGTCCAGGGAGAGACAGAGAAAGGCAAAGTAAACAAACACTTAGACAACAACTAATGCAGAGATCCTGAATGACAATAGAAAATGACACAGATATACAGTGGGAAAATACTGCAAAAGTTAAAATGACAAGACGACAAGAAAATGACAAAACAAGAATATACAAAGTTATTTTTAAAAAAAAATAGCAAATTATTTGGCAAGAAAGAGAGTATGTGTGATTAATTTAAACTGAAAAAATAGATAAGTCTATGCAGGCTGTAGTTGGTTGGAATGCTTTGCATTTCAAAGCTTGATCCTATTGAAATCATGGCATTGCTTTTAGCTGGACTTTTGATCAAAGTTTTTAAATGCACAGAAACAACATTTTACTAACTTTGAATTAGGTATTTCCTGACTTAAGTCAATTGTAATTGCGCACTTACATAATTGTAACCACACCACATACTCAAATAAATGTTAGATCGATGGAACTGAAGCTCCTTTGTAAAGCTGGCCTACACTATCGTCCAGTATTATGACAATTAACTAGTAGGCAAGAGACAGAATAAAGTCGCAATACAAAAAGCTAGTGAGACACAAATGCCTTTCATATTGTACATCATGATACTTCAATATTCATTGTAAACTCTACCTCTACTTACAAACTAAGTGGCAGCAGCAGAGGTAGTAATAGTATGCTTATTGCTTATTTAAGTGTGCTCACTTAATAGTCTAAAAAGTGAAGGTAATAGTGAAAAATTATACTGAAACCGCCCATAGTACACTACTGCCCAATATTTTCACACTGTCCAGAATTCATAGCAGCTCCATAGCACACCCACTCAAAGGGAAGTTACCATAAACCACCATATATACATTATTTTCTAGTGCAGCTGGTATGATTGTTCAATCAGAACCGAGTTAAAATTAGCGCTTGTGCACCGCGTTTGTGGTCACATTCATGTCTAAAAAGAATTCAGAAGCAAATCGTGTTGCGCTGGCAGTGGCATAACTAAAAATTTGTTCTGAGAGGGATCAAATATCCAAAATAAAATTATGATTGCTTTGCTGATCTGTACAATTAAACTAGTAAAAGTATTTACAAAATGAATGTATTGTAAAAAGTGTTTTACAAAATAAATGTATGACAATTGACATTTTACTGTTGTCAGTATTGTCTTGACAACAAGTATTGTCTTGTTATTGGGTTAGTTCTCATTATGTTGTTAGTGTTTTATCTCATGTTTATTAGCTTGCTAATATGTAAAGCCCACATAACTACACTTGTACACCTCCACTTTTCAAAACTCAAACCAAATATTATCAATTAAGTAAGCAAATCTAAGCATTAATTTCTATGAATAACTGAAATTGGACAAGCCGGGAATACTTAATTTGGATTGAGGAAAACATTTATTTGTACTTGGCTTGATTCATGCGCCCTTCACAAAGACAAATCTGTCAAATTCCAGCCTTGCTGAAGCACCCCCAGATCATCACTGACCCTCCTCCATATTTTACAGTTGGTGCAAGACACTGTGGGTTGTAGGCGTCTCCAGGTCTCCGTCTAACCATAACATGACCGGGTGTCGGGCAAAGCTGAAAATGGGACTCCTCAGAAAAGATTACCTTACTTCAGTCCGCTACAGTCCAAATCCTGTGGTCTTTTGCAAACTTCAGCCTGGCTCTTCTTTGCTTTTCACTGATGAAGGGCTTTTTTCTGGCTTTGTATGACTTCAGCCCTGCGTGTAGAAGCCTGTTTCGAACCGTTCTTGCCATGCACTGCACCCCAGTCTCAGTGTGCCATTGTTTGTTGAAGGTCACTTGAGGTCAGCCTACAGTTCTTGATTGACATTCAAATAAATTTGCGGTCATCTTGCTTGTTACCGACCCGTTTTCAGCCTCTTCCAGGCTGTAGCTTTGTTGTTCCTATTGTCTGTTGCTTGATCTTGTTTTTGTGAACTGCCGTCTTTGAAATATTATGGATAGAAACAACTTGACGCTCGCTGAATCCTTGTGCCAGTAAAGCTAGGATTGAGCCTTTTTTCTTCACTCAAAACCTCTCTTTTCACTGTTTTTGGCATGTTCAATGGTTATTTTTAAATTTCCAATTACCCTTGAAAGACTTCTAGCACTTTTTCACCATCCAACTGGTCACATTGCAAGAGGAGAGTGTTGATTACAGCAGTGCTTTTTTATATTTTTCCCCATTAAATAGGATTGGATTCAGGTGATCAAGTCAGTACCTCATTAAGCAGAATGAGGTATACTTGTGTAGAAATTTAACAAAGACTGGCATGGAATGCTTGTCATACTCAGAGAGTTGCTTATTTAGGAGTAAATTGCAGTGGTGTCTCATTTTTTTCCCCAAAGCTGTATGTATCATGGGCGACACGGTGGCTTAGTGGTCAGCACGTTCACCTCAAACCTCCAGCGTCTGGGCTCAAGTCTCGCTCCCACTCACTGTGTGTGTGGAGTTTGCATGTTCTCCCCGTGCTTGGTGGGTTTCCTCCCACATTCCAAAGACATGCTTCTAGGTTGACTGAAGTCTCTAAATTGCCTGTAGTGTGTGTGTGTGTGTGTCCTGTGATGGTTAGCACTCCATCCAGGGTGTATCCTGCCTTGATACCCAATGACGCCTGAGATAGGCACAGGCTCCCCGTGACCCGATGATAGTTCCCGATGATAGGGATGTGGTAGCTTAGTGGTTAAGGCATTGGACTACTGATCGGAAGGTTGTGTGTTCGAATCCCAGGTCCACCAAGCTGCAACTACTGGGCCCCTGAGCAAGGCCCTTAACCCAAAAAAAATGCTCAGTTGTATAAAAAATGAGATGAAAATGTAAGTCGCTCTGGATAAGGGCGTCTGCTAAATGCCAGAAATGTAAAAAAATGTAAAATGTAAATGTAAAAAGTAGTTCAGATAAGCGGTAGACAATGGAATGGAAAAAATATATATTCGTTGGTTTTAACTTTAAATTTGGGGCCTACTTTACCATGTATACAGTCATGTATTCAATTCAATCTACTTTACTTATCAGCTTGCTCTGTTCATGCATCACACAAGTGTACTTACAGGCACTCCATGCTCCAGTAGCACATTGGGGTTCATGATTGTGACCAACTGATGAAGCAAATCTGGCTGAGACTCAAAGAGCTCAGGGGCAAGTTTCTTCATTACTGCTTCTAACTGCTCTGCTGCAAAGCCAGGAACACCATACCATGTCTTTGGCTCTCCCCTGCAAAATACACAGAGGTAACCATGGATCAAACACAATAACAGGTGATTATAATAATTTTTACTTATAGATGGCGTAAGTATGCCTGCTCTAAGATTTAACTAGCCAGTTAGGCACCATGCTTACTGGGTGACAAATGACCATGAACTGTACTACTGGCTTTAGACTATGAATGTATTATTCATTGTGAGAAGCAGATATTGTTCACATCAATCTCAGAGGTGCATCAACAGCATCACTTAAAGCCATTTTGATAGTGTATTTTCTTTAATCATTTGCTTTATACAGTCAAAAACTCATACCAATGCAAATAGTTTACAGAATAGCTCCAATGATCCTCAATATGCCAACAGAAAGAGGAGAAGCACATGCCCACATAGAGCCAAGGCAGTTTCATCCCACATATATCAGCTGTGATGTGAGTCAGCACAGATGCATCCAGCACTGGCATGTTGTTTAGGTTCCAGCCACAGCTGAGGTAATGCTGCAGGGACACAAGGGAGTGCAGGTATGATAAACATTCATACAAACATATTATAGAGTAGATCATTTTCATTGTCTTTAAGTATCATGTACCATATTTTAACACTTCATTGTTTGTTCAGTCATAAGACATGCCATGCGTTATTCCTTTTTTTGCCCCTCAAGTAGCAGACACTAATTTGGAAATTTAACCAACATATGTATGTATAGGCAGACTTTATTGATGCCGATTGGAATCAACCTTGCAGATGGAGGACTGCAACTACCACTATGCCCACTTATTTCTGTTTAGGTGCACAAAGTTGTTTAGCACATATGGATAAAAATGCATTTTTACAGGATAAAGATAAGTTATTATCTCCATAAAACAACATTATCTTGAGATCACAAAAAAATTAAGTTGTGATCTTGAGAAAGGGGAGATCGTTTGGGGGGGATATAACACATGGCCTTTTAGGACTTCTGTAAATAAATGAAATACAACTAAGGAAATTCTGCCATCAGCATTAATGAGTCACTACAATATACCTCTTCATCTGACATGACTTTAAAAGGACCATTCCTGACAGGGAAGCCACTGCCAAAGTCCTTTGAGGCAATGTCTGCCCCATACTCTACTGTGACATCTTCCTCAATGGTGCTAACTAAACGCCAAAATTCCTTCTCAACCAGCTCCGTAGGGACCATCTGCAGGAAAAAAAAAAAGTCAGTGTAAGGCTCTTGACCATGCAGATTACAAGTACATCTAATATCTGAATTGAAATCTTTAAATAAAGCATACATGAACAGGCATGTTGAAATAGTCTGACTTGAAGGAGTCTGCCATATCTCCAAACGAGCGGAGTGTGTAGTCTCTGGGAGCCTGTTCAAAGCCAAATGCAACCTGAGGCTTGCCACACTCCTTTAGAAAATAGATGAAAAAGTTCATAGAACTAATTACAAAACAATTAAGGTATTGTACACACACTATGCTGGAGTTTTACAGACAAAAATTCATGTCATTTTTTCCATAAAATTTTTCCAACATTCAAAAAATTTCAACATTCAGAAAATTTCAAGTTAATTTAGTAACATACAGAACTACCATCAGCAACAATAACTAATTATAATAAGTGTTTTCTGCAAGAGTTTATCAGGATCCCAACATCATTTTAGAGAAGTTTTGGCCTATTGTTCTTTACAACATTGTTTCAGATTATTGTGTTTGGATAATGAAAAAACATGGCACAGTGCATGATAACCAAAGATCTTCAAATAGGGTTAAGGTCAGTCTCATCAGACCAAAGGATATTGTTTCAGAACATCTGTGGTCTGCTCAGATACAATTTTGCAAACCAAATTTATGCCACCATATTCTTTTTGGAGCGCAGGATGTTTTTTTTCCGTCAGCACCAATTACAGAGGCCTGTAGGTCACATGATGGAGTGTTTTGTTTTAATTCATTATACATTCTGACCTTTTAATTTAACTTATTGTATTCTATATTTAAGGTTTTTCTTCTTACTCTTATATGTTTGTGTATATGTGTGTATATAACCGAACAACCATAACATTCTGAGCACTGACAGGTGAAGTGAATAACACTATTTCCTAATCATGGCATCTGTTATTGGGTGGGATCTATTAGGCAGCAAGTGAACATTTTGTCCTCAAAGTTGGTGTTAGAAGCAGGAAAATTGGCAATCAAAAGTGGACCAAGGAAGGAACAGTGGTGAACCAGTGACAGGGTCATGGGTAGCCAAGGTTCATTGATGCATGTGGGGAGCAAAGGCTGGCCTGTATGAGCTGATCCAACAGATGAGCTACTGTTGCTCATATAAACATTTAATTTACATAAACTTTTTTTATATATTTTATATTAAAAAAAAAGCATCATTAGGTCATCTTTTGGAGATCCATAGGAGAGGGTTGTTTTTCCAGGGGTTAGGCTTGGTCCCTCAGTTCCAGTAAAGGATACCAAGACATTTTGGACAATTTTATGCTCCCAAAGTTGGGGGGGATGGCCCCTTCCTGTTCCAACATGACTGCGCCCCAGTCCTATTACTTATGAGGTTGGGCCTCTGTGGATAGGACTTGTTTGTCAGTTGTTCAATTGGATTGAGATCTGGGTAATTTGAAGGCCAAGTCAATACCTCGAACTCGTGCTCATCAAACCATTCCTAAACCATTTGTGGCTCATTATCCTGCTGAAAGAGGCTAGGGCCATCAGGGAATACAGTGTCTATGAAAGGGAGTACATGGTCTGCAGCAATGCTTAGGTAGGTGGTACGTGTCAAAGTAACAGATACATAGATGGCAGGACTCAAGGTTTCCCAGGAGAACATTGCCCAAAGCATGACACTGTCTCCACCAGGTTGCCTTCTTCCCACAGTGCATCCTGGTGCCATGTGTTCCCCGGTAAGCGATGCACACACACCCAGCCATCCACGTGATGTAAAAGAAAATGTGATCCATCAGACCAGGCCACCTTCTTCCATTGCTCTGTGGTCAGAGCAACAGTAGTTTGTCTGTTGGATCTGTCTGTTGAAGGCTCATTGATCCACATGGGGAGCGACAGCTGGCCCATGTGGTCTGATCCAACAGACAAACTACTGTTGCTCAAATTGCTGAAGAAGTTAATGCTGGTTCTGATAGAAAGGTCCTGGACCACAGAGCAATGGCCACCTATGACCTTGTCACTGGTTCACCATTGTTTCTTCCTTGGTCACTTTTGAGCTTCTCTCTTATGAGATTATCAGTGTTATTCACTTCACCAGTCACTGCTTATAATGTCATGTATTATGTTTATATTTTTGTGTGTTGTACCTTGTAACTGACTAAGCTCCTGTAACAAGAATTTCAAAGTATATCTATCTATCCATCCATCCATCCATCCATCCATCCATCTTCATATACTTGATAGAGAGAGATCTACTTTTCAACTACTGGAAAGATTAGCAACTGCTTGGGAGTATATCTATTTGTAAACAAACTTTCTTCCTGTAGAATGGGGAATTTCAAATGTTTGGAGATCAATCTGACTTAACATTAAATTTTGTTAATAATACTATTAGTAGTACCGTATAAATCGCAAGGCTCAGTGTCTCTTCAGATTCACCATATTAGAAACTTACCAATCACCTGTATGCTTGCTTGTTTCAGTCAAGCAATTTTAACATATGACAGACACTCGTACTTCATGTCAATCACGCACACACAAACTCCACAAAAGCTGCCACAACAGTGAGCTCTTTGTTCTGAATTCCAGGGCACAGACTGTAAACAAAGAAAGGGGAAATGCACAAGGCTACGGGCTAAGCTGAGGATAAATGACACTGACCAGTGCTTGAGTGTTTTTCTCGCCAATGTGCAATCCCTGGTGAACAAACTGGACCAGCTCATAAATTGGACTTACTCAGAGACTGATAAACTGTAATATAATGGTCCTCTCGGAAACTTGGCTTAAAAACAGCATCCCAAACAGTGTGCTGGAACTAGACAGGCACACAATCTTCAGGTCTGAGAGAAGGTAAAAACAGAGGTGTTGGCTTATGTATTTATCTAAACAAAAAAACACTTGGTTCCCACTACTCTGCTGATCTTGAATACCGGATTAATAAGTACAGGCCCTTTAATTTTTCACGCGAGTTCACATGCGTTGGTGATAGTTTACCTTATTTTATGAGGAGACTGAAAACATCCCAACTGTACTCCAATATTCTGGTGAACTTTTAGTGCTCTGCCATTGAGAGCACCATCAACTGCCTTCCCAGTCTGGTATGGCAACTGCACTGCAACGCAACAAACTGAAAATCCATTCTGCGGGTGGTGAAAACTGCCCAACGAATCATTGGTACCCAGCTACCCACCATCGAAAGCATTTACAAGAAACACGGCCTGCAGAGGTCAAAAAGCATCATCAAAAGACACCTCTCACCCTAATCATTGACTATTTACCCTCCACCCATCATGAAGGTGCTACCGGTGCCCCAGCGATCACACAAACAGACTGCAGAAAAGCATCTTCCCTATGGCTGTTTCCACACTGAACAGCTGAGCACACTGTATCCACTATGCATCTTTGCACAACACATAACTTATAATAAAATCTTTGCACTACTGTACATTTCATCCAAAATAAAGTCTGTGTATAGAATATCTATTTGTAATTTATTGTAAATATACCACTATGCAAGTTGAATCTAATCTAGATGCTTTCTTAATAATTATGGGAGTAGGAATGGTGGGAGAAATTATGTCTTTTCCTCACCTGGTTTCTGAATGCTGGTTTAGATATTGGAAAAAAAAATCTCATGGACTAAGCTATTTTATGGGATTTATGTATGAGAAAATCCTCATACAATTCATTTTTAATGGCAAAGATAATTTGGATTTCAGAGAATTGCAGTGAAATCTTTGACCACCTGCGCCAGGCACTTGGGACACCTCCAGTCCCCTTTGGGAACATCATGGAGTGGTGGGATAAGACAGAATATGTGGTAGCTGTCATCACAGCCATCGCACAACAGCAGCTTGTCCTCATCACCTCCTCCCCCGCACACCAAACACATGTACTGTTCCACCTTCAAAAAAAAAAAGCATACATAAAAACAATGGACATCTGGAAGCTGACTAGAACAATGAAGAGAAAGGTATAGTTTGGTCAAAGAAAATCAAACCATTTCATTCAAACCGATCTGCAACACTGCAACTAATCATCAACTTTGGTGGTGTACTTCACCTTTGATTTTTCTCCATTGGGCATTAATTCAACTTCTGTAGGCTCCTGTTTCACCTGGACTGGTAAGCATTTCACTGAAACAAATCATCCATACCATCATTATACTTTTTAGTACTACTTTTTAATAATACAGCAATGTAAAGTTTGAAAAATCCTCTAGGTAAATCACCTGTTTCTAGTTTTGCCACACAAGAGCCCATTCTCCTTCTCAGGTTGGGTCTGTTCTTGCACTCGTCCTCCTGTTCACTTTTAAAACAACGGCCCTAAAATGGGGGAAGACTGTCTTTTAAAAATTTTAAACAGACTGAGAATACAACCAATACTGCAAAACTTTATTAACCAGCACAAATATCCAAAAGAAACTAACTGTTCTTAGGTTCTATGTAGTACAAACTGGGAAGGTTAGTGAAGAAATACAACAATGTACTTGGAGTACTTTAACAGTAAAATTTTACCTTTAAATAGATTTTAGACCGTTTGGCTCTACGAGCAATGGAGGAGGTTTCTGCAGGCTGAACAGACTGTCGTTGGGGCAAGTCATGAGATTTATAGACCTTATCTTTGGTATCATTTGTAAGTGTGGGTTTCTGTGAGCTCTATTAAAGAAAATACAAATTAGCCAATAAACAATTATATGAAGAATAGAATCAGTCAGTCACAACATAGCAGGTCCAAAGTATAATTCAGTTCTTATCCAAATAATCCTAAACAAATAAAAGCTCAGTTACTACCAGCAATTACTTATTAGCTGTGTTTTGTCATTCCACCAACAAATACCAATTCTGTTCATCCACCAAATTAGTAATGACGAGTGATATCAGTATGTAACGTTCTCCTCCAAAAGTATTGGAACATGATTTTACTATAAACTGCAAACAATTGTGTTGAAACGGACAATAGCCGTTCAACGTTATTAACTGTTTAAACAATTAGTCCAACATGGCACACCATGCAACAAGAAAGACCTAGTCACATTTTCTAATATTCTTGATGACTTGAAAAATTGGTGGGTTTAAACAAAAGGCACAATGTTCAAGTTGTTTAACACCTCTATATGTAGATGAGAATGTGAGAGAATGTCAGTGTGCAAAGCTTTCATCAAAACTAAATGTAGCTACTTTGGACAATCTAAAAAAATAAAACCTTCTGGGTTGATTACCACTTTTTTGTTTACTAAATAATACCATATGCTCTTTCATAGTTTGGATGTCCAGTATTAATTTACAATGTTGAAAATAATTTATAAAAAAAAAATAAAGAAAACCCACTAAAGGAGATGGTTCGTCCAAACTTTTGACCGGTACTGTAGCTAACTTATCAGGTTCTGCAGTGATCAACACATACTATGGTGAAGTAAACAACCCACAGCATAGCGCAAGCCACATACACAGTCACAAACACAGTCTTGAGGCATGTTGGCCTGAGATGTTGGGGGGGGGGGGGGTTAAATACTCTGAAGAGATAAATCACAGAGACATTTTAATCCAGCAGGAAGAATGGCTGCTTCTTACTGTGCAATAAGGTAGTAACCTTGTAAACATAATTAGCAAACGTAGAGGTGAGATATAGCTAATATTGACTAGAAATGTTAAAAGTGGAAGCCAACTCCAAGCTTGTGGACACAAAAGTTCCAATAGCATATGTTCTTTTTACACCCTTCAACTGTCCAGTTTCCGTGAGCATATACCCACTGCATCTTGTTTGCAAAGAGTGGTTATTTGGGTTACTGCAACCCTCCTATCTGCTCAAACCCATCTGGCCATTTTTCTCTGACATCTGTCAATAACAAGCCGTTTGTACCTGCAGAACTTACTGAATGTTTTTTGCACAATTTTGTGTAAACTCTAGAGAGGGCTTAAATGCTTCACCAGAAGGTTGGCGCCTGTCTTGAAGAGGTAGTAAGGGTAGAGAATCCTCTCATAGTGGGCACGTAAGTGAGATCCAACAGCCTTGCCAGGAGCAAAACCCATCTTCAGAGCAATCTGGGTCCATTTCCGTTCCCTGCAGACCAAGTCAAAGCTTCCCTCCTCTATCACCAACTGCATTGGGCACGGAATCAGTTCAATATAGGACAGAATGAATGGCCAATGCCATAAAAAAAAGTAAAGTACAAGTTATGTTGTAATAATGTACCTTATAGAGCTGATACAGGTCAAGTGATTTGCGCTCCACATGAGGGATTTTCAACGAGCAGCCCTGCAGTTCCCAAAACTTGGCTATCTGGTCCAGAAAGTTGAGTTTAACTCTGGTTTGAGCCTGAGTAACAGGACAAACAAAATCAAACATCAAAATAATAATATTTAAGCTACTACGTAAATCAAATCAAATCCAGATACATTTCTTTGTGCCACTAGGTAATATTTCCTTGTATTCTTTTTCCAAGTATTCCAGCCTAGTTTAAAACTGTGGTTATGGTTAGTGGTTCTTTTGAGATTCTGGTCCATGTTGGCATATCTTGGCTACATAATGGCTATAGATTTGCCAGCTGCACATTTATGAATTTCCTGTTCTATTACACCCCAAAGGTGTATTCTATTGCATTCATATCACCTGACCAGGGCAAGCACTACAGCAGACTGAAATCAAAGCCATATTCATGGAACAAGTCTGATAATTTGTGCTTTGTGGCAGAGTGCATCATCATGCTGAGTTGTTTCATAACTGTGGCCATAACTAAACTCAGGCTGTAAAATTCAAATGATCCTCAACTGGTATTAAGCAGCCTGCTTTAGAATGATTGTATGCACTGCAGATATTTATGTAATACCCTGAATCAGGCAGGAATTAATTTTATGTTTTATGCTGGAAACTTTGAGAAACCCTGACATAAATGGATCATCAACTTTTCTTGCAAACAAGACTTACCAGAATCTAGAAGCCTCATAGCAAAGCATTGTCCATTTATGCGATCAAGACAAACATTATTTTATCCGACAGCTTCAATAAAAGTTGCAATTTGGAGACAATAAGGAAAAAAAAAAAAAATACAAGCAGTGGTCTGACACTTACCTCCAATTCATTGAGCCTCTGTATGCGTGGGGTGAAATGTAAACGGTCCACATCACAGGCAAATGGTGGCTGCCACCCCTAGAGAATTATACCAAGCCATGCTGAGCCCAATGTTCCATTTGCCACAAGCAGCCAGAATATAATCAGCATTTCTGGCCTTCAGAATTTATTCAACCACTTTTCAAATTAACATTTTGCCACATTAAATAAGTCTACAGTTAAAAATGCAACACATGAATTACATTCTAAATTCATTATTTTAAAATGATCCAAAAGACTATACACTTAATCATACACAAACCACAGAAAGCAAGGAGTCCTACTGATAACTAACCCTGAAAGTAAAATGCATTAGCCAACATATCCCCAAAATTGGCGGTGCTTAACTGTACTCCCAGACCCCCCATTTCGGTTTCAATTTCTGGTAACGAAATGACTTTATGCAAAATTATAACGTGAACACCTTTTTACATACTGCCAACGGTCATGGCCTAAACTGGCCCCCCATCTGCTCCGCGAAATTGCTATATTAGACTCTTAATTTCACAACACACAAAAAAAAATACAAAAGCAGGAAAGCCCGTGCAGTTAGTCCAAAGCACTAGGGTGCAACGGGAAAACATGTTATGCTTAAAACATGTTATTAAAAAGATAAACATGTGGTCAAGGATTCACAAAAACAAAAAAAAAGTTAATGTACAAGTAGGATGAGAACAACGATAGGAAAATTATAATTTTATAAATAATGGGCAATATATAATAAATGGACTTTAATTTTCGGTGCTTTGCTCGCTCCTGTTTGTGTGGATGCCCGATAATAAGCAATGGTGTAACTAGACAATAACCAGCACTATTTCTACAGTAGACCGACACGTCCTCCCAGACGAATGAAAATCAAAAGACAACCTCAAACGTGTTTTTTTTTTTTTTTTTTTTTTTTTTTAAAGTATTAGTGTAGCAACTATTACTGCAATTCATTCCCTTACTGTTTCATTACACCAGAGTCGAAATCCGCCATATTGAAAACCTGCTTTAAAAAAAAGTGTTTCAGACTTAACTGTAAGGAACAATCAATGTCTCCATTTCAGTAACGCAAAACTCACCTGCGGCGGTCTGATCTTACAAATACCAGTCCTTTCTGCAATGGGATGTATTTTGCTAATAAACGCAAACGGGTCGTCGAATTCTTCCCAACTGGGCTCAAAGACAGGACATTCCGGCGGTGGAATAAACTCGTTGGTTCGAGGCTGGGTCATCCTGGGCAACTACATCCAAGTGATGACATGTAGAAACTGTAATGCACAGTTTAAAGTAATACTTTATCAGACATTCTCGTAATTACTGCATAAAAGTGTGATTACACAAAGTTCGGGAATCAACATCCTCATCCACTTTGGAACGTGAATACGAACGGTAGACTTTCGAGTGTCGTATCATGTTCCGCTTGAAAAAGTAGAGTCTTTAGAACTCGTTATAAGCTTTTATATTGGCGTCAATGTTTCTCATGATAAATAACATGCATTACCCTAATGTTTGAAACCTTCGTTGCTTTGATGTCCAACAAAATAATTTTGTGTTTACTTGATACGTTTAAAAGTAAAACGTGCAAACGAACTGTTTTATAAAACAACGCGTATTGAAGTACTTTACAGAAGTAAAACAAGGGGCAAGGTGCGCGGATTAATGTACAACAGCTGAGAACCGCACGCCGACCGGAACTACTTCATTAAATGGATTCTCTTAAATTATCTACAGATGCTGTTGTTTACCACCATCCCCGGTAGCAATCTAATTTCACTTAGCCTACATATTACCCACAGCTGACAAATGTACACCATGGTGACAGATCATTTTAAAGGGTAATTTATGTGTGTTTTTAAGAGCAATTAGGTTTTATGTCGTGTATTTTATGTAGGCCTGGTCCGAATAAAGCTAGGATTTGCAACGTCACTCACATGGGATTTTGTAACGAGATTCAGAACTTCCCGGAAACGAAAATTACTGAGGGATATAGTAAGTATGATAGCTTACCGATGTATCGCATCAGTTCGGCTCTAAACTAGAAGCACTTTGCTTAAATGCCTTTATAGCGATGAAACAGCCTTCACCGCTTCTTTCCATTTACACCGCATTCGTTTGCACGTAGCGCACGCGTCAACACGGAAGCAGTGCCGCCCAACTGCACACATTACTGACCCAACCTACCAGAGGAAAAACTCCTCAAAATACTAAAATGGAACAATTGCACGATGTAAATCAAGTACTTATATAAGTAATAGATTTATAACGTGCAATCGTGTGTGTGTGTTTTATTATATATATATATATATATATATATATATATATATATATATATATATATATATATATATATATATATATATAATATATATATATATATATAAAATGCAAAAACACCACTTTCGTCTGAAACACTGTGTATTAATGCCTTTTAATAACATGACTTAAAATACTGACTTCGTGTACATCAGCATTAGGAATACGAGTTCTTAATGATTGAAAAAAGGGGTGTTAATCAAGCACACTTACTGAGTGAATAAACAGAATACGAAATTTGAAAACTACATGCATCTAAATATTGCAAAACAAAACATTTTACAGTATCATACACTACTCCCAGTGTACTGATCAAGGAAGCATGTTTAAAACTACGCCAAAAATGTGTACCAAGAGAAAGCAAGTTGTGTAATAAAATCTGGTACAAAACATGCTTAAGCACATCACACATGTTTAACTCGATCCAGTGCTATGTAGAAACCTTTCTTGTCATCAAGGTTGTGCCATCCAATGGGTCCAATCTCACAATCGGCACAGATAAGATATTTTATTTTGCCTACATCTTTGGTGAAGCCAACATTCTCGAAGGTGTACATATCATCCACCAGCCAGTGAGCTGTTAACGTATCTCCGTCGAATGTTCCGTCGGACTGATTGTTCTTGATATTCTTTTTCAATGAAGGTAGAAATAGCTGGTCGTCGTGGGGATAGGTATTAAGCAAAAAGAGAGTACAGAGGCATTAAATTAGCTGCACTGAGATTAAATCGGAACTGAAAGGCACAAATAGAAAACAATGTAATAGTTATACATATTCATATTTCATTATGTCCACATTTTAATTTGAGTATCCTTGGAGCCTATGGTAAATTAAAATCTTACCTGCTTTTCGGCAAATACAGCCATACCCGGGCAGAGCACTTTTGATCCACAACGCTGGCACACCACTGATTTCATATTTTTTCCATCTTCTGAAACAAGGTTGGATGGATCGCTACATCCCTCACTGCAAAAGTTTTGTTCACTCTTCTCCATTATTAAAAAAAAACCTTCGAACTTGGCTACAAAATAAGAAACATTTAATTAATACAGAAATATCATAATATATTTTACCACGTGGTACTATTCAGAAATGATCTCAATATAGATGTGATATAACCAAGCTATCGTTACAAGTCTGTAAAGCTATCAAACCATAGATAACACTTAGCTTGATACTGCAAATTCTTTCATACAATGAAAAATATATAGTATGTATCCCCTTTTACGTACCATACACAAGACTGAAATATTGCAAATTTCTAAAGGCAGGATAAAATATTCATAGTTTTTGTTTGGGTTTTTTCCTTGATTAAACCAAATGCCCAACGGTGCAAGTCCGTCAGTAAACAATGTCGGGTGGAAAACAAAACACAAAATGCAAGGGTCCTGCTTCTTCTTCTACCGGTTAACGATGGTTGGTCGTGATTGTGCAACACCGCCACCAACTGTGCTGGAGTTTGGAGTAAAAAGAAAAACATTCCTGACTACTCACAATGTTGTAACGGAGCCTTGGTTTTGATATCCCTGCTTTAAAAATGTATTAACAAAAACTTGTTAATGGATAGAAACGAAATACTAATATGCGGTCACGCAAGACAACGAGAAAAATAAACACCAGACGATTGATGAAAAGCCACATCTTAAGATACAGACACTATAAAGATCACATGCTATTTTAGTGTATATATCTTATTACAGTACGAACTGTGCCATTTACATTAATATACATAATGCAATTTTTAATTATTATTTCATTAATTAAAGTAAATAAATGTAAGTATAAATCTCAAATCTAAATTTAAATGTAGAGGTTATATGTAAATCTTATGTCAGGTCAGACCAAACCAGAACCCCTTTTTCCCAGCACACAGTGTACAACAAACATGGCCACCCTGGAGAGATGAAGAGAAAAAATGTACATACTGATATGTGCATGTATGTAGGGCTTTTAAAAAAAAAAAACACCAGACGCTTGATAAAAAGCCACATCTTATGGTATAGATGCTATAAAACCAATGCTCAATTAATTACAGTATGTCCCATCTGTAAAATAAAATCTGTAACAGAAGCAGAAGTGTAAAACTAAATAAATATTCCATTTACATTAATAAGCATTATGACATGTTTAATATGTTTTATTACTTAAAATAACTTTTATTACTGAATAAATAAATCTAATTGTAAATCTTAAATCTAAATGTAAATGTTAAATGTTAATCTTATGTCAGGTCAGACCAAACCAAAACCCCCTTTTCCCAGCACACAGTGGAATACAAACATGGCCACCCTGGTCTTCGCTTCCAACAGCTTCTGCACTCACCTGTTTTCACACACTCACTGTGCATCTATAGAAGACTCTTTCTGCTACATCATTATTATGAAGTAATTGCTTAGTTTACTTAGTTTCATTACCAAGCCTTTATTTAAGATCATTGCTCTCTGGTTTTTTATCTCTGCTTAGCCCATAATTCTTTCATTAGTTTGTTTCAGAGAGCTGACAAAGCATAGTGTCTGCTTTTGAAGAATGTGCAGTTCATGTTGAAGCATGATATATGAAATCTTATTGCTGTCGTATGCTAAGATTGCATATAGATTTGTTATCATATCCATGTGAATATTTGCAGTAGCGTTACTGTTTTTTAAGAGAATTGTTAAGTTAACAATCATTTTGAAAATGTCTGCATCCTACATGACAGATAGACTTAATCAGACTTAATAGAGAGCACATTTTATGATGGCTTCCTAGCCAAGGTTTGTGTTGAAATATCGTGATATCAATCAGAATTCATAATTCCACTCATTTTTACAGGCACTCTGTACCATCAGCCATAAAGTATCACATGTTTTACAGTGGTTATTCACTGCTCTTCCTTATCTTTAGTGAAAAGAGTCCTCTTGTTTCAATAAACATACTACTTGTGTGCATGACCAAAAAGTTTCAGTTTGGTCAAATTGAGCACAGTACATGTTGTCAATTTAGATTCTAATGACATTTGTCCATGTGTCTAATTCCTGCCAAATTCCCATTTCACACAGGCAAAACCTTTTTGGTGTGATCCAAATTATGCTTAAGTATTTTAACTATGTTATATTATTTTTATAATCCATCAACAGGCTAAGAAGGTATGGTTTTTTCCCACAGAAATGGATAACAAATTGGTGTTACGTGTGCAACCTAATTTTTATGCATTAGGGAAACAGGGTCATAGTTAAAGGCATGATTACTGAGAACAAGAATTCTTTTTCAAGAATTCTCATTTGTTTGCGTGTGTTTAAAAGGATGTCTAATATTTGCACACATATATGTAGAGAACATTATTATTTACTATTTTATTATGTTTATTTCTCATATTGTTGGAATGTTTTAATACAATAATTTTTCCTAATGTTTACTATGGGTGTGTTGGAATGAAAATTTGTAGAAATTACAACACAACACAGAATTCAATAATAAAATATAGTTTAATAGGGTTGTGAGATACAGGGCTTGTAAGGCTGTAATCAGCAGGATTATTGATAGGACAATCTCAGATGAAGAATCCTCACTTGAATGATAGGATTGGTATGCAAGGCAGCAGGAGAGAGGGGAGTATGGAGCATCCCTACCCTAACCCTAGGTATGTGAGGGTATGACCATATTTCCTGGTATTCTGACCCTGCTACGTTCTCGTTTACAATTCTTGCTCTTGCCCTTTAATAAATCTGTATATGGATTTAGATCCCTCTGCCTCGGCTGCATCCTTACAGGATACTTCGCCTCCAATGAATCCAGCGGATTATCAGGCTGCGTTACTCCGCCAAGGCGAGTTAATTCGCGCATATGAAAACCAAGTGGCGGCACTCCAAGTGGAAAATCTCCAGCTGCAGCAACAGCCCCAAGCCACTCCACAGCCATACTGTGTCACAAATCACCATGGATGGGTTTACCCGACAAGTTCGATGGATCTGCGGACCGGTGTCTAGGATCCATCTGGCAGTGTGACATCTTCTTCACGCAGCAGCCTGATCTCTACGAAGCAGACACAATGGTCGTCCCAATGCCTTAACACTTGCTTCACCACTTCCCACCTTCATCCATGCCTCAACCACGTCCGTCGAGAGCCCTGAAACCAACACCATGGTCACCTTGCCCAAGGAATACAGTGATCTGCAGGAGGTATCCAGCAAAGAAAGGGCTACTTGTCTTCCTCCGCATCGACCCTGGGACTGCTCTATCGAACTCTTTTTCCTAATGCCATACCACCCAAGAATCGAGTTTATCCTCTATCTCTCCCGGAAACTAAAGCCATGGAGGACTACATTCAGGAGGCTCTCTCAGCAGGTCATATCCACCCTTCCACATCTCCGGCGGCGACAGGCTTCTTCTTTTTAGAGAAAAAGGATGGAGGGCTGCGCCCCTGCATAGACTACCATGGGCTTAATGCTATCACTGTCTGCTACCCTTATCCTCTCTCCTTGGTACCTGCAGCCTTAGAACAACTGCAAGGGGCCAGCATCTTTTCAAAACTGGATCTACGGAGTGCCTACAATCTCATTCGTATCAAAGAGGGTGATGAGTGGAAGACGGCATTCCACAAGACCAGAGGCCATTATGAGTATTTAGTCATGCCCTATGGACGCCCAAGCAGTATTTCAATCGTTAATCAACGAGATATTCAGAGATATGCTCAACCAGTTTTTTATCGCCTACATTGATGACATACTTATATATTCCAAGACCAAGGACGATCACATAAATCATGTATGTGCTGTACTTTCCCACTGAGACAACACAACCTCTACTTAAAACTGGAAAAATGTGACCCTCACTTTTTTAGGCTATGTTCTCTCCCCGGATGGGGTGGAAATGGACCAGACCAAAGTGAAAGCAGTTACAGAATGGCCGGAACCGACCACTGTCAAAGAACTCCAATGGTTTTTGCGTTTTGCCAACATTTACAGCCGGTTTATTAGGAACTATAGCACCATTGCTGGGCCCCTGACTTTTCTACTCAAAGGTAAACCTAAGACACTGTCCTGGGGTGAGTCAGCCAGTGAAGCGTTCAAAAAGCTCAAACAGTTTCACCACAGCCCCCATCCTCTGCCACCCTGATCTGGAAATCCCATTCGTGGTTGAAGTAGATGCCTCCAGCTCAGGTATTGGAGCAGTTCTCTCCCAACGTCAAAACAACACCAACAAGCTGCACCCTTGCTCCTTCTATTCAAGAAAGCTCAGGCCTGCTAAAGCTAATTATGATGTCGGGAATCGAGAGCTTCTCTCCATTAAAGCAGCCTTAGAGGAGTGGTGACACTGGCTGGAGAGGGCCCGTTATCCATTCCTGGTACTCACAGATCATCGGAATCTGGAATACCTTCAGGGGGCGAAACTTCTAAACCCCCGCCAAGCCCGGTGGGCCCTCTTCTTCACCCGTTTTCTGTTTTCTGTCACTTATCGCCCCGGCTCCAACAATGGCAAAGTGGATGCCTTATCACGACTACAGGAAATCAAAAACCCGGCCCCACACCCTGAACCTATTCTCCCACCGGCAGTGGTCCTGGGTCCTATCCAGTGGGATCTCATAGAGGAAATTCAAAGAGCTCATGCAGATGAACCACCACCCACTGCCTGCCCTCCATCAAGACTGTACGTGCCTTCTCCACTCCGCCATCGGGTCATACAGTGGACCCACGAATCTCCTAGTACAGGCTACCCGGGCATACAGCGTACGACACAACTGGTCCAACAACATTTCTGGTGGCCTACGACTGCCCAAGACGTTGAAAGGTACGTGAGCTCCTGCTCCACGTGCGCCCAGTCATGCTCCTCCCACCAACTCCCTGAGGGACTCTTGGAACAACTCCCTATACCACAGCGACCCTGGTCCCACATCTCAGTTGACTTTCTCACCGACCTACCTAGTTTTCAGGGCTTTACCACAGTCATGGTCACCATCGACCGATTCATGTGAAACAGCCACCACCCTTTTTTCACCACATGTTCAGGAACTACGGATTACCGGACAATATAATGTCTGATCGGGGGCCCAGTTCACGTCACGGGTTTGGCGGGCCTTTTCCGCTAAGTTGGGGATCAATGTGAGCCTGAGCTTGAGCTATCACCCCCAATCTAATGGCCAGGTGGAGCAACTAAACCAAGAAATAGGGCGGTTTCTTTGCTCTTATTGCAGGAGGGAACAGCACCGGTGGAGCGAGTTCCTGCCTTGGGCTGAATACGCTCAGAACTCTCTGACTCACTCCTCCACAGGCCTGACACCTTTCCAGTGCATTCTAGGCTATCAACCATTCCTTTTTCCCTGGTTAAATGAATTGTCCGAAGTCCCGGCAGTGGAGGACTGGGCCAGGCGCAGCCAAGAAGTCTGGGAAAGAGCCCACGTGCGGCTGCAAAGAGCGGTTTGTCGACAGCGACTCCAGGCGAACTGTCACCGCCGTCAACATCCCGCGTATCAGGTGGGACAATGAGTCTGGCTTTCAACCCAGAACCTGCGGCTCCAGCTCCCCTGCCGTAAACTCAGTCCTCGGTTCATCGGGCCATTTGATATCATCTGCCAAGTCAACCCTGTCTCCTATCGCCTACGGCTCCCCACCACCTACCGCATCTCTCCCACATTCCATGTTTCTCTCCTCAAACTAGCTCACAAACCGGTACAGGCCAGCCGTGCGCCGGTCGTACCACCGCCCCCGCTGGACATAGATGGCACCCTTGCTTACCGGGTGCAGACGCTCTTAAACTCCCAACGAGTGAACAACTGCCTACAATATCTGGTGGACTGGGAGGGCTACGGCCCCAAAGAACGCTCTTGGGTCAATGCGGCGGACATTCTAGACCCCTCCTTGATCAAGGATTTTCACTTGACCCAACCACACAGAACACCGGGAGGCTCTGTCATGTCTCATCAGAACTTTGAACACCAGAGGGAGCCCTCTCCCAAGTTTTAATTAATCACATGGTTCAGTTCCTGGTTTCCCCCTGGACATTTAAGGTGCACACACACACCATTCAATGCGAAGTATCATTCCTAGCATCATACCGAGCGTTTTCATTGTGATAGTTTTCTGTGTATCAACCTCGTTTGCTTTTCCTGACCATCGATTTCTGCCTAGCCTCTGATTTGTGTTTTTTTGTGTTGACCTCTGCATATGGATTCAGATCCCTCTGCCTCGGCTGCATCCATACACATAATAGTAACATGTACACAAAAGCTACTCAGTAACATAATCTAACACCAAAGATCAAATAAATATTGAGCATGCTTTTTGCTTTTCTCATACATGGCTCCTGTGAGTATTATTTTGTTAAAGTGTTTATCGATTTGAGAATTTTGGAAGAAGCAACCGTATACCCAGTGTCACAGCAGATGTGACATTTTGGCCCCCAACATGTGGCTGGGCAAGGCTGAATGTTTGATCCTATTCCATGGGACTCTGTCACTCTGTGGACTGCAGACTCTGGCTACCATAGGGAAAAGGGTGGGGAGAGGAGGAATCTGGTACGCATTATATGGCCCCAGAGGTTGTAGTGTGAAAATTTAATTGAGAATAATTGGAAATGCATTTGGAAGAGCAGTGGATGAGAAGTATAGTAACTAAGGTTGTGCCTCCAGTGTGAAGCTGGGAGAGTGTGAGTGAGTTTGTGTGAAATAGAAATATCGCTATTTGTGAATGAATGGAGCAGGTCCAGATATGGAGCTGGTCCAGATGTGGTGAAGTTCAAGTGCAAATAGGACTGTTTTCTCTAAAAAGAAAAAATTCTGTGATAGCGCTACTAGAGTGAGGGTTTGGAATCCCATCCAGTAGGACTGCAAGGCCTCTCTCCCTAGATACTGCTGCCAAGGCTGGGCAAGACTGCTTGGTAGGGACAACCCCCTAGTTACTGCTGCCAAAAAAGGGCAGGACTGCTTGGTAGAGGAAAAAATCCTGGTGTGGGGAGAAAAAAAGTGTGAACAAATTTGAAAAAGCAAGGTAAAGAACAAAATTCTTTTCTAAATGACATGGTACGTTTTAATGCCAAAATATATGGTTATTAAAGAAGAATATAGTGTAGGGGAGGTATCAGAATATTCTTGAGTAGCATCTCCATTTGTACAACTTTTGTGAGAGCATTCACACCATGATCTAGTAGTAAATAAAGCTCTGGCAGACAGGTTGCATACCACAAGATATAGATTAGAAAGCTTGGGTAACTAATATTACCTACTAATAAGAGTCATTATAGGTAATGCAAGGCTAACTGCTAATAGAGGGGTGGATGAAGAATGAGAACTTGACAAGAACTACACTACGTACCGTGGACATTTATGGACATCACAGGACTGGTACAGAGATTGTCAAATGTCTGTGATTAAGCCCAGCAATGGATAACAGTTCAAGGAAAAGTAGTAGTAGGTTTATTTTTTTCTATTTATTTATTACTTACCCCTCCATATCTCTGTTTCTCTATTTCTGTGAAGCTGCTTTGATGCAATGTCCATTATAAAAGGTGCTATACAAATAAAGTGAATTGCATTGAATCGAATTGAAAAGACAGAGAATGTGACTAAGTTTGTACAAGGAATTTAGAACAAGTGGAGAGATGATGTCATCAATCTAGCCATGGGGGTCACAGTCCAGTGACTTCTGTGCCGGTCCCAAGCCCAGATAAGTAGAGAGGGTTGCGTCAGGAAGGGCATCCGGCGTAAAATATTGCCAGATTTAACCATGCGAATCGTCAGTACGAATTTCATACCGGATGGGTCGAGGCCCGGGTTAACAACGACCGCCATCGGCGCCGTTGGCCTACAGGGCGCCGGTGGAAATTGGGCTACTGTTGGTCGAAGAAGTAGAGGAGGGAGGAGAGTGCACAGACAGAGAGAGAAGAGGAAAGGTAAGAGTGTAGGACTGAGAATAGGAACTCTGAATGTTGGTACTATGACAGGGAAAGGTAGAGAGCTGGCTGATATGATGGAGAGAAGGAAGGTGGATATACTGTGTGTACAGGAGACCAGGTGGAAGGGTAGCAAGGCTCGTAGTATAGGAGCAGGATTCAAGCTGTTTTATTATGGTGTGGATAGTAAGAGAAATGGGGTAGGTGTGGTCCTGAAGGAGGAGTTTGTGAGGAATGTCCTGGAGGTGAAGAGAGTGTCAGACAGGGTGATGAGTCTGAAGTTAGAGATTGAAGGGGTGATGTTGAATGTTGTTAGTGGTTATGCCCCACAGGTAGGTTGTGAGTTAGAGGAGAAAGAGAGATTCTGGAGTGAATTAGATGAGGTGATGGAGAGTATTCCCACGGGTGAGAGAGTGGTGATGGGAGCGGATTTTAATGGACATGTTGGTGAGGGGAACAGAGGTGATGAGGAGGTGATGGGCAAGTTTGGAGTTAAGGAAAGGAACCTTGAAGGACAGATGGTAGTGGACTTTGCTAAGAGGATGGACATGGGTGTGGTTAACACTTATTTTCCGAAGAGGGAGGAGCATAGAGTGACTTACAAGAGTGGAGGTAGGAGAACACAGGTAGACTACATCCTATGTAGAAGAGGCAATCTGAAAGAGATTAGTGACTGTAAAGTGGTTGTGGGAGAGAGTGTAGCCAGACAACATAGGATGGTGGTGTGTAGGATGACTTTGATGGTCTGTAAGAAGAAGAGGTCAAAGATAGAGATAGAGAAGAAAACCAAGTGGTGGAAGCTGAAAAAGGAGGAATGTTGTGAGGAATTTAGACAGAAGTTGAGGCAGGCTCTGGGTGGTCAGGTAGTGCTGCCAGATGACTGGGAAACTACAGCAGAAGTGATCAGGCAGACAGGGAGAAAGGTGCTGGGTGTGTCATCTGGAAGGAGGAAAGAAGATAAGGAGACTTGGTGGTGGAATGAGGAAGTTCAGGATAGTATCCAGAGGAAGAGGTTAGCCAAGAAGAAGTGGGACATGGACAAGACTGAAGAGAATAGACAGGAATACAAGGAGTTACAGCGCAGAGTGAAGAGGGAGGTGTCTAAGGCCAAGCAGAAGGCATATGACGAGTTGTACACTAGGTTACACACTAGAGAAGGAGAGAAGGACTTGTACAGGTTAGCTAGGCAGAGGGATCGAGATGGGAAGGATGTGCAGCAAGTTAGAGTTATTAAGGATAGAGATGGAAGGGTGCTCACAAGTGAGGAGAGTGTACAGAGGAGATGGAAGGAGTACTTTGAGGAACTGATGAATGAGGAAAATGAGAGGGAAAAAAGAGTAGAAGGGGTGAACTCTGTGGAACAGAAAGTAGATAAGATTAGAAAGGATGAAGTCAGGAAGGCTTTGAAGAGGATGAAAAGTGGGAAGGCAGTTGGTCCTGATGACATCCCGGTGGAGGTCTGGAAGTATCTGGGAGAGGCAGCAGTGGAATTTTTAACTAGTTTGTTCAACAGGGTTTTAGAGAGTGAGAGGATGCCTGAGGAATGGAGAAGTGTGTTAGTACCGATCTTTAAGAATAAGGGTGACATGCAGAGTTGCAGTAACTATAGGGGGATAAAGTTGATGAGCCATACAATGAAGCTATGGGAAAGAGTAGTGGAAGCTAGGTTAAGGAAGGTAGTGGAAATTTGTGAGCAGCAGTATGGCTTCATGCCCAGAAAGAGCACAACAGATGCAATTTTTGCTCTGAGGATTTTGATGGAGAAGTATAGGGATGGTCAGAGGGAGTTGCACTGTGTGTTTGTAGACTTGGAGAAAGCGTATGACAGGGTGCCAAGAGAAGAGCTGTGGTACTGTATGAGGAAGTCAGGAGTAGCAGAGAAGTATGTCAGAGTGGTGCAGGACATGTATGAGAGGAGCAGGATAGTGGTGAGGTGTGCTGTAGGTCAGACAGAGGAGTTCAAAGTGGAGGTGGGACTTCATCAGGGATCGGCTCTGAGCCCCTTCCTGTTTGCTATAGTGATGGACCAGTTGTCAGAGGAGGTCAGACAGGAGTCTCCTTGGACAATGATGTTTGCAGATGACATTGTGATCTGTAGTGAGAGCAGGGAGCAGGTGGAGGAAAACCTGGAGAGGTGGAGGTTTGCGCTGGAGAGAAGAGGAATGAAAGTCAGTCGTAGTAAGACTGAGTACATGTGTGTGAATGAAAGGGAGGGAAGTGGAACAGTAAGGTTACAGGGTGAAGAGGTGAAGAAGGTACAGGAGTTTAAGTACTTGGGGTCAACAGTCCAGAGTAATGGAGAGTGTGGGAAAGAGGTAAAGAAGCGAGTGCAGGCAGGTTGGAATGGGTGGAGAAAGGTGTCGGGAGTTCTGTGTGATCAGAAAATATCAGCAAGAATCAAGGGGAAGGTGTACAGGACAATGGTGAGACCGGCCATGCTGTATGGTTTAGAGACAGTGTCATTGAGGAAGAGACAGGAGTCAGAGCTAGAGGTAGCAGAGCTGAAGATGTTGAGGTTCTCTTTGGGAGTGACAAGATTGGACAGGATTAGGAATGAGTACATCAGAGGGACAGCTCATGTTGGACGTTTTGGGGACAAAGTTAGGGAGGCCAGATTAAGATGGTTTGGACATGTTCAGAGGAGGGAGAGTGAGTATATTGGTAGGAGAATGTTGGACATGGAGCTGCCAGGTAGGAGGCAAAGAGGAAGGCCAAAGAGGAGGTATATGGATGGAATTAATGAGGATATGAAGCTAGTGGGTGCAAGTGTTGAGGATGCAGAAGATAGGGATAGGTGGAGAGAGATGATTCGCTGTGGCGACCCCTGAAGGGAAAAGCCGAAAGAAGAAGAAGAGGAGAGATGATGTCATGACACTACTCAGAACAGGAGATGTTGAGAGGGAGATGAAGGTGCCCTTTACGATCGACATTGGGGTTACATAAGTAATGGGAAGAAAGGCTTGCAGCTTCCCCTCACCCATAAAGCAATTCAAAATATGGGCTTCTCTGGAAAAATACAAACTTTACGGTTTACGGAGCCTCAGGAACTTACACTCAATGGAGTCACTGTAAAAAAACAATTTTATATTTCCTAAGGGCTCCAATAAGCTTATTGGGAAGAAATGCTGAACAAGATGTTACACACAACTGGACAAAGTCTACTGGTTGGGATTTGCAAAGTCTGAACTCTGAGACATCTGAATTATGGACAAAGTATGATGAGTGGAAACTATGGCTCAAGTACATGTGCCCTGATTGTCAAGAAACGGACATGCCATTGCACTGCACCATCAATTATGAGGGTCAGGAAGATGACTTTGCTTAGATGTGGGAAGAAGAATAGGATGGAATTAAATACTTTAATAAGTGGACCCCAATGAGTTGCTGCCATTGTACAAGTCCCAAATAAAATGAAGAACTGGTATCAGGTGGAGGGAGCTGCCCCTCATCTCTCTCTTATGGTTGCAGATAAATATGAAACTAAAGACTTAGAAGCAATGATTAGGGAGGCAGAGCAGGTAAGAGAATGCATGCCTACAGAAAAACCCTATCTACATAGGTCACAATATGGGAAATTTGTGTGAATTTGTCAGGTAGCAATAGATTGCACAATAGCAACACATGCAGTAATGTTTTCTGGGTGAACACAAGGTTGACAAATGGTATTAGTTGAGGCTAGTGAGGATCAGGAAAAGGAAAGCTTTCTGAAGGAAGTTCCAGATGTATTATGGACAAAACACCCAACAGTACCTGACCAAGGAATACTGTCAATGGTCAAAATGGTCATAAGGTAAGCCGAGTAATGCTTCTATTCTTCCATATTTCAAGTAGAATATAAATCTTGGAGGGTACAAGTCAAAAGATTTCACCTAAACACGTGCCCCAACCACAGACAGTGCAGGTCCTGTTTCAGAGCAAATGAACGGAACAAAGCTGGATATGCAGTAGCAGAAGCTAAAGGAGATCCAGTCATGCTTGATACAGTAGTGGAATCTCACTTTCCGAACCATGCTCTGCATAGTAGGCAGAAATCTGCCTTAACAGCCACCTGTAAGCTAGGGAGTGATAAAAACTGTACCGTTTATACAGATTCAGCATATGTGTATGGGATATGTCATGTTTTTGGGCCCATATGGGCACAAACGTGATTTCAGAGAGCAGAAGGATCAGCAATTACAGATGGGGCAGTTATCTCAGATTTACTCCATGCAATTACATTACCAGCCAAACTCACTATAGTAAACTGTCAAGTCCATAAGACTTCCTTTGTTACTAGGGGTAATGCAGCTGCAGAAGAAGCAGCAAAGCAGGCAGCACTGGGAACCTCCCAGATGATGGCTTAACTGGAACCAGGTAAGAAGACCCTTTGGGAGGACAATTTATATTCTGAGCTTGCAGAATGCTGCCACTGCCACAGTGATGAACGAAAAGCGGCAACTCGCAAAACCATCGTTTGGCACCTTAGACCCACAGGCTCTAGAGGACCTAGTTCTCCAAGTGGCACACCCTGAATATCAAGAAAGCTTATGCCAAGTGGCAGAGAAAGCACATTAACAGATTTGAAGTGCTAAACTTTATCGCACTTGCAGTCTTAGGCTTTCTTGCATTAGTGACTGTAATCTTGATTTAGCCCCATGTCCAGACTGTCAGAAGAATTCAAATAAATGACACATTAGTTAATACTACAACAATGCATATCATTACAGATTATAGATTCACTTGGTGCAGGATTCACCTTATTCCTCTCCCCAGTGGTGCAAGAAACCCAAAATACGGCTTGGATAAACTATGTGTGATATAACCAACAGTGTTCCATTAATTACAGCGTATTAGCTTCGGGCCTTGTACGTGAGCAGTTACAAGAAACATCTGTCATGGCTATTCAAAAATGTTTTATTAATGACCAGATGTGCACCACACATATGATGTGACATGATTGGTACTGAATGCTATGTCATAACCCCCCTCCAAAGAGGAACTAAGGGTCCACTCACACTGGCTTTGAATAGAATGAAGGAACTGCAAAAAGAGCATGTGCATCATACAGCAGCCCACACTCGGGACTGGTGATGGTTGTAAGGGTTTTTCTCTGTGTGCGAGATATGTGTATTTGCAGGAATGAGGCAACAGCCCAGTGCAGTGCTTCAGAGCCATTACACACGAGTATACAAGGAACATTGACTGTCTAAAACAGACAGTGTTGAAGGGAGACCCTGGTGTAACAAAGCAGCAAATGACAAGGCAACACATGCTTGATAGTACACCTAATGGTCTAGGGTGACTCTTATTGTTGCACAGGGTGGATAAACTGTGCAGACTGTAATTTTGAATGGATATCCTATGCAGACACTGTATAGGAATTTGCCTACGAATGGACTTTGCCTAAAACAATGTAAAGACATGGAAATATATCCTGAGACACTGGGCTGTATATATAGTGGTTATGTTAGCAATGTGTGTGCCAATAAGGACTTTATGTTATCACCATGTTCAAATCTGTTGTTGCGACCACAGTAAACTACCTTAACTGTTGATATCACTGTTGAGCACAACGTGCTGGCAGGGTGGGATTTTTTGTTACAACTGCCCTGTTCTCATTTTGAACAACACCCCGATGATGCCTAGACTTCATAGAGCTGTTCGGAATCTCCTTAGGACATATCCTGATAATGCTATTGTTGAGGCAGCTGTTATGCTAGTCAACATGGTGTGTGAGGAATGAGATTGGCAAAATAGTGGACAGATTATGGTAAACATCTGGCTGCACATAGCGAGCAAAGGGTTTGTAGATAAAGCAGGAAAAAAATAGAATGATGAGGCTTATAAAGGTAACTAGGTCTACAGTTAAGTAAGCCAAGTAGTGTCATAAGCAGTGTCTCAGGGTAGAACGTTTGGGCCCATGAGCAGAGTAAGATCTTGTAACAGGACCTGGGAACAGACGTACACATTTACAAGCAATAGTCACAACACAAGTCACTCATTAACATAAGCTAACATCAAAGATCAAATAAATTGAGCATGCTTTACTAAATACATTTAGTACATACATTATGATTAAAGAGGAAAGGAAAGAGAACACTTGCACAAGTTTAGAGATCATTCAAAAATAGGAGAGAGGACAGAAGAATGTCCTCTCAGCTTGGTATTTGGAAAAAGAATGCTGAGTGGTGTGCTAGGGAATTTTTTTATATACCAAAGAAGGTGTGGATGAAAACGGAGAAATCATTAAGCCAAAAACAGAAAATGAAAATGGAATATAAGGGGAATTCGGAGAACTCAAACATAAAAGTAAATTTTGTGTGTGCTTGAGGCACATTCCATAGAGATGGTATAAATACATGGGATTTTTCTAAATGAAAAGTATTATGAAATATATTAAAACAAAACACAATTATATAAAACAATAAAAATATTGAGTTACAATAAGATTTCTGAGTCCTCAAGAAATCTCCTTTCCATTTTATTTGTATCAGTAGCAACAAAGACTGACACTCATAAAAACTACTCTTAGTAAAAAATCATACTTTGTTAAATTGTTGATAAAAAGAAAAATGGGAAATGACATTCTCTTACCATTTTCCACAAAAGTTGAAAAAGAAGTAAAAAGTATTAATGTTATGTCTTTTACATAAAACTGCTTTTGAAAATATAAAAGCTCAGCCAAACTACAGATACAACCACTGATATTTTCATCTAATTAATCAATAAATTAAAATATAAATATGACTGTCCTTTTGCTACACATGGCTGAAAATCTCTTCTTCTTCATACCATTTCACTGATGTTCTCTCTGCAGTACTTTGGGGGACCTGGAACAGAGCAAACAAAAAGAAATTATTTGTAAAACGTATTCTCGCAAACTACTGAGGGAACACATTCAAAACTCAGTGACCAGTATTGTCTCAGATCCATTTAAATGCTATTCCTTTGTCTTTTTTGTTTTCTTACTTTCATCAGTCACTTTAACAGAAACACCTGTTTTCCTTCAATCAATCAATCAATCAATCAACTAAACAGTGCATAACATAATGCAGATACAGGATTGGTCAAAAATATAATTTTAGGGACCACACAAGAGTTGCTACAGATTACATACAATCTGTACAAACAAAAAACACCCAGGCAGTGACAATTTTGTATTGCTGATGCCTAGATGTTTAGATGAGAATGGCCAAACTGTAACTGTAGAATAGGAATCTAAGGCTGCAGTGGCTACAAGCTCCTGAACATGGAAGATTGATCTTCTGCTGTGGTCCCCTACAATCATGCCACCGACAATCGAAATGGATAATTAATGTGGTTTCTAAAATTAATTTGTTATTTGCTTGAAATCAGTGCATTTTTTAGAAATGGATTGGCTAACTAGTCTGAAATACTGAAAAGTAAGTACAATTTTCATTTTTTTAATTAGTCATATTATGAACTGAAAATTATACCAACAGCTTTCTTTAGATCATTCAACCATATAAATAATTAATAACAGAAGAAATGTGATACCAGAATACAGCAACTACAATGTGTGTCAAGTTGTGTCCCCCACAACGTGTCCCTTGATTAGAAGTTGCTTTCAGCTGCTCCCTGTTCGGGGTCGCCACAGCGGACCAACTGGTCCGCACAACAACTTGGCAAATGTTTTTATGCCGGATGCCCTTCCTGACGTAACCCTCCCATTTTTCCGGGCTTGGGACCTGCACTGCATCCAGTGGCTGGGATTCGAACCCGGGCCTTTCGCATGATAGGCGAGAAACCTACCACTGAGCCACCAATGCCCCTCTGACAACACATTCAAGGCTTTTCCTAAAGACTGAATCACACAGATTCATGGAAACCTTCTGCAGTACAGTGCAGAAAATTGTGCTGTTTTAATTAAGGCAATTTTTCTGAAAATAAAAATTATTTTTAAAAAATGAAGGTAAGTAATTTTACTGATTTTATTCAACTTGTACAAGCAAAGTATTTCTTTTTGGGGGACATTTTCATTCATTCATCATATGTCCAAGTCATCTTACTTTTATATGGGCAAAAGAAAAATATTTGCTTTACAACTGTTTTTCAACTGAATTTTTAAATAATCTTTAAGAAATCATACTGGGTTTTATTGCTTGAATTTTTCTCTAGACAGGGCTTCGCAGACAGGCCCGGACAGTGCCAGAATCCCTTGAAGTGCATTTTCAGTAAATTCCTCCCTCCACCAACAGATAGAAACATGACATTAAGCTGAACTTGAGGAATTCTGTTTTGTGACGCTCTCAGTTATGAGAACACACTTAATCCTTCAATTAATTAAATCAAGTATTGCTTTAAAAAAGCAACAGATCATTTTTGAACAGATCAATCCAGATCAAACCATTTTTATTTCAAATGTCAGATGAAAAAATTGCATAAAGAACAACTTTTGGTATATCTGCTTATGGCTTTTGACAAAAATAAAAGTTAGCTTAATGTGCAATGTTTGCTTTTACCAAATTTTCTGTTCTGTAAATTTGGTGCATGTTAGCTTGCATTAACTATGTAGCTAAGAAGGTGAAAAACACTGGTGAACAAAAATTGGATCATAGTATATGTGGCAAAAAAGATAGTTAGCTAGGCCAATAAACAGGTTCTGAAAAACAGATTGCAATGAATCAAAAGCAGACAACAACAGGCAATGGCTTCTGTAAAACGGATGTAAAGGGATTCACATCAGGTTAAATTCAACCTTATTGTTTAATATATATAAAATTAAAATTAAAAACAATAAACTATACAATCAACAAATAAAGAAATGTAATTTCACTTTTTTTTTTTATTTCAACCCACCACCTACTAGAAGAAGCAGTATGAGATATTTCACCTGATCAAAGTAGTCCTGGTGATGAGAGAGTGGTGACTCCTGTAAGGGCAGGTTCTGTATGCGCACAGCACCCTGTCTGTCTAGAGACCTTGGCCGCAGCTGGCAGCGCTGATGCCATGACTTCAGCTCGTCTGAAACCACCTGTCGTGGAAGAGCTCTACCTGGGTGCTGGGGGTACTCTTTGAGTGATGGGGCCCGGGATAGCTTCAGCTGGCAGGGGATCAGTCTGCCCCTTTGCCGGTATAGTGGCGCCTCTTCGTACCAGTGCTCGTAGTGTCCACTGGGGCAAGGAGAAGGCTGGTGTCTAAGATACCTTCTACTCAAGTCCATATCATAGCCTCTTCCCTCATCTATATATGCTCTGTAGAGCCTGGGGGAAAGCTGGGCTAAGCAGCTTTTAGAGTAGCTATGAGTTACATAAGACAGTGAGATGTGATTAGGGTAATGGTGTCTGGGCTGGGCATGGCATAATTTCTCTGGCTCAGCTAACAGCTCCTGGCATGGTGAGCTGGTGTAGGAAGGAGCCGACGAGTGCTCAGAGTTGCTGTCCTCGGAGCTGGAGTGGTATAGTGGGTTTCCCATCGGCAATGTTATAGGAGAATACTCTGGTGCCGTCACAATAACATTGGTCAGTTGTCTTCTGGAACCACACGACCGGCCTCTATCTCTCTCTGCATTACTTGGTGGATCATTACTGGAAACTCTGTCAAAATGCAGACAGTTGCATAATGAAATATGAATAAATTAAATATGAAAGTCATCAAAATAAAGGTGTCAAGAAAATAAAGAAATATGTGTAATGGTAATTTTACTTATGCAGCTCTATGTGTTTAATTCAAATCCTGGTTCATTTGGCCACTTAGTGCAGTGTATTGGGCAGGTAAGGATACAGCAATTGCACAAGAATGTGGAACTAGACCAAGAATGCCTGAACTGCTTCTGAATAAAATCTAGTGCAGTTTGGTTGCGTTAACCCTGAATTGACCCAACCACAAGTGAGCCAATTTTCAGTTGCAGGCAAAAATATATCAGCTTTAGTCTTATTTAGGCTCGGCAAGGTACTTGGAAAAATGTGTAAAAAGCAATTTTTGAAAGAATTCCTGACCTGAGGGACAATATTCTCTACAGCTTCAGATCTACCTCTCTAAACAATTTTCCCATTGGGAAATGTAAATGTAAGATTAGGACAGCACATTAAACAATTACAGTGATTTTGTGCTAGAAAATATTTGTTCCTAAGTTCAGCCACTTTCCCACTGTAGGGCCAAATGGCTAATCTGGAATCAGTTTGGAGTGGAAAGCTTATAAATATCTATGCTCAGTTCAGCAGAACCATTTTGGTGTGATGGCTTAATACCTTAAGTTCACTGTTCTGATACCCCATCTATTACTTTTACTTCCTTAGTACTGCATTTTGAATTTCTGAGACAGTAACTGTGCAATATACAGTCAAGCCCGAAATTATTCATACCCCTGGCAAATTCTGACTTAAAGTTGCTTTTATTCAACCAGCAAGTTTTTTCTTAATTAGAAATGACACAGGCTTCTCCCAGAAGATAATAAGACGATGTACAAGAGGCATCATTGTGGAAAAAATTATTACTCATCTTTTATTTACATTTGAACAAAAAGTGGCATGTCCAAATTTATTCATACCCTTCTCAATAATCAATAGAAAAGCCTTTATTGGCTATTACAGCAATCAAACGCTTCCTATAATTGCGGACCAGCTTTTTGCATGTCTCCACTGGTACTTTTGCCCATTCATCTTTAGCGAGGAGCTCCAACTCTTTCAGGTTGGAGGGTATCCTTGCTATCACCCTGATCTTTAGCTCCCTCCACAGATTCTCAATTGGATTTAAGTCAGGACTCTGGCTGGGCCACTGCAAAACGTTAATGTTTTTGTCTGTTAACCATTTCTTCACCACTTTTGCTGTGTGTTTTGGGTTGTTGTCGTGCTGAAATGTCCACTGGTGCCCAAGGCTAAGTTTCTCTGCAGACTGCCTGATGTTGTTGTTGAGAATTTTGATATATTGCTCCTTTTCATGGTGCTGTTTACTGTTTAGAGTTGAAGAGTGCCAGTCTTGCAGATATGGAGGCCAAAGAAGAGATCAGTGACACAGACAGTGGGATTATACTGCATTCTGGTAGGCACAGCCATTATTGACAATTTCCCTGGTCCACCGGCTGAAAAACACCCCCAAAACATTAGGTTCCCACCACCATGTCTGACAGTGGGGATGGTGTTCTTAGGGTTGAAGGCTTCTCATTTTTTATGGCAAATGAAGGCTACATCATTGTGGCCAAACAATTCAATTTTTGTTTCATCTGACCATAAAACAGAAGACCAGAAGTCTTCTTCTTTGTCCAGATGAGCATTTGCAAAGGCCAAGCGGGCTTTTGTGTGCCTTATCTGGAGAAGTGGTGTCCTCCTTGGTCTGCGTCCGTGGAACCCAGCGGTGTGCAGTGTCCGTTGGACTGTCTGCCTTGAGATGTTGCCACCAGTAGAGCCCAGATTCATCAGGATGGCCTTGGTGGTGATCCTTGGATTCTTTTTTACCTCTCTCAGTATCCTCCTGGCCAGCACAGGTGTCACTTTTGGCTTCTGACCATGTCCTCTGAGATTTTTCACAGTGCGGAACATCTTGTATTTTTTAATAATACTTTGCACTGTAGCCACTGGAACTTCAAAACATTTAGATATGGTCTTATAGCCCTTTCCTGACTTGTGAGCAGCCACAATGCGCAGCCGCAGGTCCTCAGTGAGCTCCTTTGTCTTAGCCATGACTGTCCATAAACCAACAGCAGAGAGCTTCTGTTTTTCACCTGTTGAGTTGATTAAAACAGCTGTTCCCAATGGATCAGGGTAATTAGGATGCTTTAGAATAGCTTGGACTATTTGGAATGGTATAGAACTTTGGATTTTCCCATAGACTGTGACAGTTTGCAAAGGGTATGAATAATTTTGGACATGCCACTTTTTGTTCAAATGTAAATAAAAGCTGAGAAATATTTTTCCCACAATGATGCCTCTTGTACATCGTCTTATTATCTTTTGGGAGAAGCCTGTGTCATTTCCGGTCAAAAAAAAACTTGCTGGTTAAATAAAAGTAAAGTCAGAATTTGCCAGGGGTATGAATAATTTCGGGCTTGACTGTAGTAAATTCTTGAACTAATTGTGCTAAAGAGTCCAGAACACTTCATTGTCCCATTTACATGCAACTGTGCTTTTACAGGGCTATTAAAATGGAGGTCTAATTATTTACCACCCAAAATTGTTTCGTCATGATCAAAAAGCTCATGAGAAAGGATTATCATTCAAATTCTGAGAATTCTAAAAAATTCTATTATAGTACAATGGTTACCAAGAACAAATCTCTTATGCTGACATACCTGGAACTAGTCCTCCTGGAGTGAGACGACTTCTGTTTCTGGTAAGGCTGATCAAGACTGGACTCCTTCCAAGGGGAATTTTGGATGGGGGCAGGGTCATACTCCAGTGTGGAGCTGTGACAGGGGTGCAAATTCTGAAGAGGTTGTTGATGTGGGCTGGGGCTTGGCTCAAGGGGAGGAAACAGAGGTCCAAATGAATTTAGATAAAGATGTGAAGGGCCTTGAGCTACTGAATGAAGCTCTGTAATAGAGGACAGTTTAGAGGAAGTCTGGGATGACTGGCTCATCAGCTCTTCTGAAACAAGAACAAGAAAGAAGATCCTGTCAATAATAATAAATTGGGTCAAAAATCTGTCAGTCACAAACACATCAAAATATATATATTATGTGAAATGTACTATTTCTTTGATTAGCATATTTGATTATTATTATATGAAAATGAAAAAGTATTTCAACTTCAGCTTGGCAGTTACTGTACATAGTATAAGCTTCACGTTTTTGTTCTTTAATTTACCAGGGATGTAACCATATAAAAAATATTACTGGGCCAACATTGTAATTGAGTTCTAAACCAACACAGATATAAAAATATTTTTAAAAAGTGGACAAGGATTCTGTAAAACACATGAGTGGCACATTAAAAAAAGGTTTGTGAACTCTCATAGAGAAGGATTGCCAGGTTTCAGCAAATCTCCCAATTCAACTTAAAAACTGAATAAAAAAAATCACTCAAAATATTTGGGCATAGGAAAAGGCTGTCAAATTTTTCTTTTTTTAAAAAACTTGTACAGTGGTTGGAAAATGAACACATAGTTTTAGACAACAATAAATTATTAATATGTAGGGCCTCCTTCTGTGGCCAATACAGCATCAATTTATCTTGAGAATGACAGATACAAGTTATGCACAATGGTCAGAGGGATTCTGAACCATTCTTCTTGCAGAACACTGGCCAGGTCACTAGGTGATGCTGGTGGAGGGAAACATTTCCTGTCTTGCTTCTCCAAAACACCCTGAAGTGTCCCAATAATATTTAGTTCTGGTGACTGTGTTTTAATGTGTGTATTTGTGCATTGATCAGTAGTCCTTGGCAGTGATGCACCCACTTAACAGAAGTAGTGGGCCTATGGAATATCCTGATATTGCAGCCCATGTGCCCATGTGGGCACATATCAGTCTGATTTTCAGATTGCCAGCAGAAGATCTCGACTCCATAGCTTGGCCAAGGACTGCCCAAGAGGGTGTCTGACTGACATGTAAAGCAACCAATCAGAGTTACTTTTGTTTACTGTCATGTTTAGGGCAGTGAAAATGTGAAGTCAATGTCCCTACAAAAACAGACTGGAATGCAACCATGAGTGCAACCCGGCGTGAAACCTCCAACACCATACTATATGTACTATGTATGTAAAGCTGTTTACCTTCATCCAATACTGCAGAATCTGACAGTGAACTGTTATCTGAAGTGCCATGATCTGGAAACACAAGCAATGGTATTATCATTAAAGGTGATATATCACATACTGGATATCAGAGATACAAGAGACCAGAATCAGTAAGTATTAAGGTAAGGAACCCAACTATAATACGTACATTGACAGAAAGAATCCTCAAGTTTTTTTGTGATTATTCTAGGTCCTGGGGAGGAGCGGCTGTGTTTGAGACGTAGTTTGAATATGGAACCTTGGAGCTCCTTAAGTTTCTGCTCCTCATGCTTGCACTGCTGTACTCTGCTTTTCTTTACTGCCTTGCTCAGGTGCTCTTCATGGCACAGCCTGCATGCTGCTATGTAGATCTGATGCTGCAGGGCCAGTTTAGCTTCCACTGAGCATAGTTCTGAGTCCTAAAGGATGCTCAGCAGAGTTAAGTTAATTTTAAATTAAAGTTGATTCATAATTAATTATTACCACACTCCAGGTTTCATAAATAAAACGTGAGATTTCACCTTGAACATTTAAAAAAAATAGGAATATACATTTAATTATTTTAATAAAGGTCTTATTGATTTTATATTTTTTAAATATAGGTCTTACTGATTTTATGAGAGATATTTAAGGCAAGGTATTGATTTTGGTTTAATTGTACCTCATTGCTGTACAGAATGCTTTGCTCATCCAACTTAAAAGCAGCCCCAATGCGTTTGCGTATCTGCGGAGGTTTCTCTCCAGGCAACAGAGGGTAGTCTGAGCACAAATGTCCAGTGAGCTCCTGTATGAAGTAGAAGATCTATTATTCCATTATAGACATTGAGCAAATTAAAAGAGTTTCAATGAGAAGTACACATTTTAGGGCATGTTTCTACTTGTAATTTTATACTTTACGTAATTTCATATTTCACACCCACAGGAGCATAGCTGAAATGTAACCGAAACTTTTGCAGAGGTATATAAACTAACAGGTTACTGGAAATGTGGCTTTAACTGGGGTTCCTGCCTATCCTGTATGAATCACTTCATTCAGTTCAGTCAAGTCCAGACAAGTTTGTGTTCTCAAGCACTGTAACCTTGCACAATGTGATAATATGAGGAATTTCTTTTTTTATCCTGCTTCTTAAGGCAATACTCCTATGTTTGAGGCAAAGAGAGTAATGCTTGTGTGATATATCTCTTATTGAGGAAGTAACCTTCACATGGCTAGCTAGAAGACATCAGGGTTGTGTCTGTTCAAGTACAGACTGTTGACACAATCACTAGGGAATGACTTCAGTCCTTATTGTGACAGAGGGCTGAGGTATCATCAAAGACAAGCCCATGCTAGTGTAGAGGCTATTCTTACAGGAATCAAAGTTTACTGAGTGGACAGGAAGTCACTCAGTGGACGGAAAGTATTGATCGTTGCTAAAAATACAAAATGTACACCACCAATTAACATGTCAAAGTAAAATAAAATTTAGAATAAATAAATGAATATTTTTGTTTGATATATTAATCAAATGTAGTCACATATTAGTTAATTACTACTTTAAAGTTAAAGTAAAACATTTTACATTAAACTAAGTATAAACTATATTTTTGATGGACTGTTTTCATTGTTGAAGTTCTCTGTACTTTTGGTCACATACAGGAGCATATCTGTTGTCTGTGCATGTATGTGTAGTTTATTACTCACAGCCTCTCTAATACAGAGTTTCTTCAGCTCTAGAATACACAGCTCAAGTCTGTCCTGTAATGACTGCCGTTTTAGCTTCACAGCCCGAGTGTGTGTACTCACATCCTTGGTTACAATAATAGGACTGTCCAGTCCTACAACACAAATAATCAAAAGTCAGATCTAAGTAACAATAAATGATATATATATATTCATATATTTCATATATTAATGAGTAGTAAATTGCACAGTTTTTATTGCACATGAAAGTAACATCAGATGCTTATTCAAACATGACATATTCAAACATATGGTATTCTTAATGATTTTTTTTACTTAGGCTTCTTTTCTAAAAGTTCCTAATATATAGTGTATGTGTTAAACTATGCAATAGGCACAGACCTTTTACAAATTTGATCACAAACTACACTCAGTAGCAGAAGTTCTTATAAGACTGGTGCTAAAAGTTTTATATATACCATATATATGCAGGCTGAAGAGTTATTAATCATAACAATATTTTAGGAAGTTAGTATTATGAACAGTTACAAATTGTCAATAATGGCTGTGCCTACCAGAATGCAGTATAATCCCACTGTCTGTGTCACTGATCTCTTCTTTGGCCTCCATGTCTGCAAGACTGGCACTCTTCAAGTCTAAACACTATGTTTTCAATGTAAAACACACACACACACACATATATTATATATATATATATATATATATATATATACATACATACATACATATACGTACATGTATATATACGTATATATATATATATATACGTATATATATATATATATATATATATATATATATATATATATATATATATATATATATATATATATATATATATATATATATACACACATATACATACATATACGTACATGTATATATATATATATATATATATATATATATATATATATATATATATATATATATATATATATCTGATGTTATATATATATATATATATATATATATATATATATATATATATATATATATATATATATATATATCTCATTACATTTCGGGCCTTTGGCAGAGCCCCTTATCCGGAGCAACTTACATTTCTATCTCATTTTATACAACTGAGCAATTAAGGGTTAAGGGCCTTGCTCAAGGGCCCAGCAGCAAACAGTGGTCAAAGCAGAATTCTATGTTATGTCAAACAAACAATGGAAGTGGAGCTACTTGAAACTGTGCACAACAGTCATACTCACTCAGTGACACTGAATAGTCTGCTGGAAAGGGCTTATTTATCTAATCAGCACCAAAAAAAGAAATTATTCTAACTCTGAGACAATTCTACAACATTGTTGCAATTGTGTAAAAAATTGTGCTTAACTGACATTACTATAAAATGCTAATTTCATCACAATCACATAAATACACGTACACACATTGACAAATGTACCAGGATCTGGGTTACCGGTCAAAGAAAATATCTGTTAACTTCTCATCTAAGGGACGATATCTGGCAGACTGTGTTAAAATTGTATTGAGTAAACAGTTATATCCACAGCTGGGAGAATGATTAACAAGTAAGTGCTTTTTATCAGCGACACATCACTATGCATAATACAACAGTTATTGTGAAATCATTTCTGCCTATGAATCTTAAAGGTTGAACAGGTTGTTAGGTTTTACAATTTTTAAAATCTGTTTATGAGCTAAAATGAATTTTTTAAAAAAAAGCTAGCCTGACAAAATCACATTCTTCTAATGTGTGGGTGTGCCTATAGTGTGGTAAAGTTTAGTAATGTTAACAAAGTTTCAGAGAAATATGTTCTTAAATTAACACCTTACGAGCACCACCAAAATATATGGCATCATGACAACTTGAAAACCTAAATATTAAAGTCCTGTCATATATATTATAAAAGCAACACATTTTTACTTACAATTTCACAGATCGTAAAAGGAGTAAAAGAAGAACAAAGACCATCAATTCACTTCGATAGCTGTAGCTACAGAAAGCAGAGCAGTTTTCTTCACTCAGTGCACTCCAGGTATGAGTCAGATTGACTCCTTGAGCTTGGTTGCCAAGTCTGCATGACAGATTCACCCCAAAGGCCATTTGAGGAAGATCAGCGTAATTTTCAATAGTACACTAACAGAGAAGCAGCATTTAAAACATTTGTGTTTCTTCATCAGAATCACTGAAAAGACATTCATGTAACCAAACAAAATCCAACAAATGTAAAATAACCAACTCCAACCACAGCACAAAAAATATCAGTTAACTTGCCACCGAGTTAAAAGTTGCTCAATTTGTCAGTAAAGGCTCAAACCTGGCAACATTGCCTTTTGAGCACTATTAGGGAGTGTCACGCACACACCTGTGTGAACAGTGGCGCACATGTGTGCCTTAAGCAAACCAGTAATGACTCGTTTTTGGTCTGTTTTTCTGATGCACAGGTATAACAGCTGAAGGTCACATCTATAAGAATGAAAGATTTCGTGACAACACATGATTTTTTCCCTGGCTTAGTCTACAGCATAGTAGGCCTATTATAATGACCACAATAAAATTCTGCTGTTCTTTGCTGACAGGCTGGACCTGTCAAGCCTTTATAACATAACTTAATGAATATATTGTCCAAAGACTGGTGTATGTCATTTTATCACATTTGAGGCATAATATTAGTAGTCTTCTAATTTAAAACAAACTCTACAATAGACTAGAAACATGCATTTGCTATTTATGGGAATAATAAAGGTTGCTAATACCCTGAGACTGCTTATTTGAGCTACAGATTTACTAGGCAAGTGAAGTTTGTGGTTTGTGTCATTCATGTCAGTAGAATACCTAAAGGGATTTCAATGACAAGAATATAATACACCTAATTATGCTATTTAGCTACTTTAACCACTTTAATCACTCTAACTACTTTAACCATGTTTAAACGTTTTAATGATACTGCAGTACCACATTACCTTTCACCCCACAATAAACAATGCATTGGCTTTAACAAACAAGATGAGAGAAAAAAAGATAAAAATCAAGCAGGGAAAAATACATTTCCATTGAGCTAAGTTGTTGCTTGTGTCCAAATTGTTTTTAGATGCCTCAATTCAGTGAAGGAAAATGTGTTTTTTTTGTTTATTTAAACCTTACAAGTAGATGTTAAGTAGTTATGTGAACTAATTTTACCAAAAAAGAACTGACTATTCATTAAAAAAGGTTTTTATTTTTTTACTTCTCAAGTCAAATAATGTCAGATTTGCTTCAACGATTTATAAGTACAGATTTAAATTTCAATCCTGAACTAATGTAAATACATTTACTGTCCATTTTAAGAGGAACAACTGTAGACCTACTGATTTATGCAGTCAACTAATCATTCAATTATGTGGTAGCATCATAATGCATAAGACCATGCAGTTACCAGTTAAGAGATTTAATTAATGTTCACATCAAATACAAGAATAGGCAAAATTGTATGAAAATTCTAGCACCAACATCCAAGCCACAGTTATATATACAGTATAGCAGTATAGTCATATATACAGTATAAATAATTATATATATATGACCACACAGGCCAGCCTTCACTCCCACGTGCATCAATGAGCCTTGGCCACCCAGGACACTGTCGCCAGTTCACCATTGTTCCTTCCTTGGACCACTTTTGGTAGATACTGACCACTGCAGACTAGGAACACCCCACAAGAGCTGTAGTTTTAGAGATGCTCTGATCCAGTCATCTAGCCATCACAATTTGGCCCTTGTCAAACTCGCTCAAATCCTTTTGCTTGCCCATTTTATATATATAACAATCCTAACATTATCATTTAACATTACCACCTGCATAACATTGCGTTGGTCCCCCTTTTGCTGCCAAAACAGCCCTGACCTTTCAAGGCATGGACTCCACTAGATCCCTGAAGGTGTGCTGTAGTATCTGGCACCAAGATGTTAGCAGCAGATCCTTTAAGTCCTGTAAGTTGCGAGGTGCAGCCTCCATGGATCAGACTTGATTGTCCAGCACATCCCACAGAACCTCAATTGGATTGAGATCTGGGTAATTTGGAAGCCAAATCAACACCTGAAACGTGTTGTTGTGCTCATCAAACCATTCCTGAACCATTTTTGCTTTGTGGAATGGCGTATTATTCTGCTGAAAGAGGCCACAGCCATCAGGGAACACTGTTTCCATGAAAGGGTGTACATGATCTGCAACAACGCTGAGGTAGGTGGTACATGTCAAAGTAACATCCACATGGATGGCAGAAACCAAGGATTCCCAGCAGAACATTGCCCAAAGCATGACACTGCCTCCGCCGGCATGCCTTCTTCCCATAGTGCATTCTGGTGTCATGTGTTCCCCAAGTAATTGACACACACGCACCCAGACGTCCACGTGATGTAAAAGAAAACGTGGTTCATCAGAATAGGCCACGTTCTTCCATTGCTCCGTGGTCCAATTCTGATGCTCATGTGTTCATTGTTGGCGCATTTGGCATTGCACACTAGTCATCATGTGCACCCTGACTGGTCTGCGGCTATGCAGCCCCATATACAACAAACTGTGATGCACTGTGTATTCTGACACCTTTCTATCAGAACCAGCATTAACTTCTTCAGCAATATGAACAACAGTAGCTCGTCTGTTGGATCGGACCACATGGGCAGTCTTTGCTCCCCACATACATCAATAAAAATTCTTACAGAATTCAACACCTTAAAATATTTCAAATCTACCTTAAGGTCGCAGGTGGTTCTTTCTCAGCTGTTACCGTATTTGAATAAATAGGATATCCCTGTAACTCACTCTACATTTGAAGCTCAATGTAGCACAGAATGTGTTAGAAAATGTCTAATGATGTCTTGTTTGCTGTTGATACTGGTAACTGTACTTTATTAGTGCTGCCTTTGACACTATTACCACAACATTCTTACTGAACATGGAGGGGTTTCACAGGAACACCATAGACTGGATCATATCTTAATTTTGTCAGTGGACCTTTTCATGCTGGCAATTATTTTTTATCTGTTGCCACTGTGGGCCATGGAGTCTCACACTGTTCTTTATTAGGGCCTGTATTTTATCAGTATACACTGATCATCCATAACATTAAAAACACTTTCCTAATACTGCGTAGGTCCCCCCCTGTGCCGCCATAGCATGGACTCCACAAGACCTCTGTCGGTGTGCTGTGGTATCTGGCACCCAATTTTTGCAGTGTGGCAGGACACATAGGCGTCCTGAGGCCACTGCCTTTAGGGAATACCATTGCCAAGAATAAATATACTTGGCCTGCAAAAATGTTTAGGTAGGTGGTAACATCTATGTGAATTCCAGGGCCCAAGATTTACCAGCAGAGGACCAAACTGCCTCCTCCATCTTGATTTTTTCCTATAGTGCATTCTGGTGCCATCTTGTCCCTACAAGATGCAATACACATGCACCTGAATGTCTACATCATGTAAAGAAATAAAATAAAATAAAATAAAACAAACAAACAAAAAATCATATTTCATCAGACAAGGTCCAGTTCTGATAGGGCAGGGTTCATGGCCAGGTTCTGATAGGGTGGAGGACAGTGGTCAACATGGGCACTCTGTGACTGGTCTGTGACTACATATGTGACTTCTATGACTGGTCTGTGACTACATAGCCTCATATGCAGCAATCTGTGATGATGCACTGAAACCTTTCAACCATACTCAGCATTAAGGTTTTATGATCCTGTCGTCAGTTCACTCATTGTCCATACTTGGGCCATTTTTGGTAGGTACTAACCACTGAATACCAGGAACATCCCACAAGTCTAGCCATTTTGGAGCTCTGAAACAGACATCTAGCCATCACAATTTAGCCCTTGTCAAAGTCGCTCTGACCCTAACACTTGCCCATTTTAATTGTTTCCAGCACATCAACTCCATGCACTGACTGTTCACATGCTGTCTAATATATACCATCCCTTGGGAGATGCTATTTCAACCAAATGCTATTCACTTCACCTGTCAGTAGATTTAGTATTATGGCTTAGTGATATATCTGCTGGGGAACAGCTTTGGGAAGTATGCAATTTTTTACTCATGCTGATCTATCTGCCTCTAAAGCCCAATAACCTGTGTCTAATAATCCTGTGTCTGGAAGATCTCAAAAGCTGTATGGCACCCAGAAGAGAAAATGACACCAAGTCTTTTAAGCCCTTCAACATACACCTCCAGTTTACCTTGGTGTCATTTTATGTTGTGACAATAAATTTGAAAGATTTGACAAACAAATGAAGTTTAATTCCATCTTATTTTGTGTCATCCTTGACAAGAGAACAGTTGAATTTATGTTTCGCCTGCAAAAAATGTTCCCTGAGATTACAGTGGCATTTTAAAATCTCACAACATTTTCTTAATCAGTTTTAATCAGTTACAGTATGTATTCATTATGCTCTGTGTAGACAGATAGATTAATCAGGTAGATGTATGTATAGATGGGTAAATGAATAGAAAGCTAGACAGTAAAATTATTTAATGACACTGCAGCTATAACAAAGCTGATATCAGGAAGCATAACCATTTATGCTTCAAACATTCAAATTAAATAAAAACAAATAAATAAACAAATATTATATTATATTATCGAATACATTATCATATATTATTAAATATGTATGTACAGTATGTATGTATTGTCTGGGAACATGGAATTAAATTTTTTAACACATTATGCTCATTAAGGTACACCTGGACAAGTGTAAAAAATTATGCTGTGACAATTTTGAATCTTAAAAGCACTATACAAATATAACCTAAATGAATGTAGCACGCAGACTGTTTACTACGACCGTGAGCCACATTCATTAAATCATGACAGCATATCACCGCACAAGATACTGGTCGTTCATTATGCCCAAACTGTCCGCAAAAATCTTACTCAAGGTACAGATTAGGTCAGAATTTATGTATATAATGCTATTTAAAACAATTCTCTTGCTTTTGCAGAAACTGTTAATGTTGAATAAATCACTGCAACAAATTTCTAGTAACATTTCTTCGAGTTAACAATTCTCGCATGCGTTCTAGATCCGAACGATCTAACAGCGATACGAAAACGAGGAAACTTAACTGACTCTATTTAATTTCCTGATTTGAAAAAAAAGTTCCCGATTTGAATAGCTTTGATTATTCTACAAATAAATAGCATCATTATAATACTCCAAATTTTTGATTTGTACTGTAAGTACAAAGTAAGTCTGTAAGTACATCTCATTGTTTCTGCTTGCGCGTCATATTAATTTTAAATGCTCTTATCAACAAAGACAAATGCTGACTTACCAACTGCACTCATAATGCAGAATTACGCTCAACCTTTACGAAGTTTCACACCTGAACATACAGTTATATTTCGTTATATTTTATCCACGTTTTCCAGAACATCGCATTCCAGATTTGTTCTAAGCACGACTCTGAAAAGAGACCATACCAAACTACACATTGCAGGGGGCTGTTCCCTGCAGTTTCGTTCTCGCCAACCTACATTAAGTAGTTTGATCGTTAAAGCCAACAAACAACGTCGTCAGTATTGACTTTACGGTATTCTACTGACTTCAGTTATTTTCCACGATTTTATAAAACTTTCAAAATGTGGAAGAGTGCACCCCCCACTACGCTTCCAAAGTGGTATTTTCCTAACTTTTCTCTGAAACTTTCCTCAACATTAAAGTCCCTTCTGGTGTGTGGTAAAATCACACGTGCTAAGTTGTGTCAGTAAGTTTAAATGGTGTCTTTGCAAACTTTTAACATCTCATAAAGCCACAAAGACCAGAAATACCATGGTTTAAATCGACCAATTTTAGTTTGCCCACCACCGAATTGAGCTGAAAAGAATGTGTACCCACCCAAGTGGAAAAGAGTTACCATAAAAATAATAATTTGAAAGAGAATAGCTTGTTTATTTCAACAAAGGACTTGAATTCGTCACTCACCATAAACAAGAAGATCTGAGAACTTATATGTTGCCTTTCTTTTTCTGTTTAATAAGAAAAATAAATAGGTGGAGGTGCTGATGCTAACGTTGCCATACAGACAGTGTATGAACTCAGCAGTATTGTATTGTTTGCATTGTCTAAACTTTCTTGTCATTAATGAAACATAATATCCCCAAACATGATATATTTCACATCAAAATTGTTGACTCTCTACATGTGAAAGAAAAAAAAAAAAAAAAAAAAAAAAATATATATATATATATATATATATATATATATATATATATATATATATATATATATATATATCATATTCTAAAGATGTCTGGGGTTCTCTCTTTCTCTCCCTCTCTCAAATATACAGACACAAATATTTTCACTGGTATGTTTAGTAAATTCCCAGATAGCAGACCAACATTGAATCAACACTGAATTAAGGTTAAATCTTCAACACTAATATAGTTGAATCAATGCTGAAATTTTACACTGATTTTTCATCAGGTTTGCACCCTAAAATAATGTTATTTCAGTGATGAAAAATCAATCAAGATGGTCAAAAAAATCAGTGTAAGTTTAACTCCAATTCAATTGCTGATTTAACATCAAATTAACACTGAAACAATATCAAATCAATCCTGCTGTCCAGTCCTATGTAAAGTAGGATCCACACCATGTTAGTATTATTTACATAATTATTCACATGCCATTTTATTTATTTACTCACACACACAGTATATCAAATGCAAACTATATATACAAAATGGAATTAAATGCATATGAAGACTTACCAACAAGGACTAACAACTGTAACACAAACAAGCACAGTTCATGGAATAATACAGTTCAGGGAGTGAAGCTACATGAGTCCATGCGTTCAGAGGGTGGCCTTAGTCCGTACTACATCTGTTATACTGATGAACAGTTATGACTTTCCACCATGAGCAATGCCACCAAAGCCGTTCAGGGGCATAAGGAAGCCATTTTTGCATGGTCACAGCAAAAATAAACTCTGAGGCCTCCTTTTTCTCTGCTTTCATTTGCTGTTGGAAGGCATCTAAAGAATAAAAAAAATCAACAATAAGTTAGAACTGCACACAGTGTATAGGCTGTGTCAGTTGCAGAGAAATGTTTGTATCATTTATATATCAAGTCAAGTCAAGCCAAGAAGTTTTAATTGTCGTTTCAATCATATATAGTTGACACAATACATAGTGAAATGAAACAATGTTTCTCCAGGACCAGCTTCCTAGTGACACCTAAACAGCAGAAGTGCATTAATATGTAATGGGAACATTGAGATCATTTCACTATGCAACTTACAGAAGAAAGCTTCTGTTCCAATTGATGTTCATCATCAAGCATTACATCAAAATCTGCATCAGTTCGTAGTATTACATTTGTTTCAGGGTATGTCATCATGTTTTTCCACCCCCCTACTTGCCAGAATTTGTCACACCCAAAATGACCACTGTCACTGTCACTATCGCAGTCATCTGACTCACTAATTGGTGATATGTGAGAACTCTCAACTGGACTTGAATATAAAACAGTGCAGTCAAGCATTCCAGAAATCTCACAATCTCCAGAAACAGGAACAGCAAATTCATCAGAAACTGGACAATCTCTACCAGGAAACTTCACTGAACCTGCACCAGTAAACTCAAACATAAATGGCACTAACAAACTCCTCTGCAACCAATCCAGAATGCTTTCTCACAATAGAATCTCCAAGGTATCTTTTTTCTGTCTGACAGTCTCCTCAAACCTAAGGAAAATGTCTGATTCTGTTGCTTGTAATATCTTTCTCAAGTTTCACCTTTTAGACCAATGAGAGAACATTGCTCTGCAAGTGGTGCGTTGTTTAGTAAAAAAATAAAAATAAAAATAAGGAGGCTTACTAGAAACAGGACCTGGTGTTTGGAAGAGAAATCAGCTTTGAGGGTTTGGAGTTGCAGGACATGGTAGAAGAAAAAATAGGATCATCAAAATAAATGTGCATTCACCACCTGAACACAGTATTCTGGGACCTTAGTGTTCTTTTATTCTAGGAGAGTTACTTTGTTAAAAAATGAAGCCGTGGTGCATCAAATTTCAAAATGGTGCCACAGAAATTATGCCACACCGCTGGCTGGAGAAGAATCTTCTATGGCCATCATATTCAGCCAAAGACACAAATAAGGTACGGGTTGCAGTTAAAAAATATGAGCTGCCCACTGAGGCATGGTTGACATATGAACCTGTTAGACACCTTGTAATTCAAGGTAAGTGCATAAGCTCTAATTAAGCATAAATTAAGTATAAGGTAAAAAAAAAAAAAAAAATTTCTGTGTACTTTACAGCTGTTAAACACACATAATTTAAAGTGCAGGGACATATGATGAAGCTGAAAAGTGTTTGAAAAGATATCTACAGGAGAGTTGTGAAGCAACTGATGTGCAGTCTGATGAAGAAACTATGAAGTTTGAAGAAAGTAGAAATGCTTTTGCATTCATTTCAGTTGGAACAAAAGTTTAAAAAGGTCAAGGGAAAGAATAACAAAAATAAAATAAAATTACTAGATGTATCTGAAATATGCTTTTCCTATTACCTAATCCTGTCCACAACAGAACATCATAAGATACAGAAGATGAAGTTAAAAAGAAAGCTCTGCCCGGCTCCTAGAATTCTATTTCCAGGTATAACAGTGACACTTATGTAACCAAGACTGAATGGCAAAGACACAGTATGCAATTGTTTCATTTATGTGGACATCCCAAAATGTAATTTTGCAAATGGTAATTTGCACATTTAAATTAATCTGTTTTACTGCAGTCTCCACCAAAATGCAGGCTCCTGTTCAATCCAGACCTTTGTCCAGCCTTCTATCAAAATTCTGCCTACCCAGGCCTTGGAGTCCTCTGACCAGATGTGTAGCACATCTAAGTACTTGACTGAGTCAAGTGACTCATTAGCCCAGCCTGCCATGTACCCCTGCCAGGGATCATCTTTCAATGCTTGAGATGGTATAAAATCCACAAATGCTATTGTTTCAATTAAATTACATAGTGCTCAATGTGACTACATAAAAAAAAAAAATCATTATATTTTGAAATGGCAGTTTTGCAACCAGAAAATTAATTGCTTTGAGTGTAGTTCCAGGCAGTTTATAACACTATACGAAACCATTGCTTTAGCTTAAAATATATTTTGGGTGTTAATGTGTGAATCTGTTCACTAGTAATAATTTTTTGTTGTAAATTAAAAGTAAATAGATAGGGTGCCAATAGTTTTAGAGTTCAATAGAAAGATAGGGGCCAATACTTTTAGAGTTGAGTAGATGGATAATATCAATGTCAATGTAAGTGAATTTTTGGGATTTTTGATCTGTTTCCTGTTTGATGCTTACATTCACCGCAATTTGGCAGCCTTATCAAAAGCAATGTACAAAAGTGCTTCGAAGTCACTATGAATAAATACATTAATACACGTCTGCTAGATCACAGACTAAGAATACCATGAGTCTTAAACTCTGATGGGAGTAAATATACCGCACAATAAAAACGTCCGAATCCTTCTGATGCTTACCATGCCCCCTTATATGTTGTCTTATAAATAAGTCATGTTAGTTCTATCAAGGAGTTTCTTTACAGTTTTCACCTCTGCAATTCTGATCCTGCCTTTCATGCCCTGTATTCTTGTGTTTCTCCTTTCTAGTTCTCATTCTCAATCTTGCTTTGCCCCTCAACTCAAGCACTCGTCTCGCCCTTTTGATTTGACACTGGATTTATCATCTTCTATTTGGTTTGTCTTTTGGCTCCTGATCATGCTCTGTCCTTCAGTTTTTTTTGCTCTGTGATACTGGCTTCAACCTCTCTTCCAGACCTTTGGTAACGAAAACTGTCATGCTTTTTCGGATCCTCTGTCTGTCAGATTTACTTGTCCTTATCATGCTAATGGGAAATGAGGTTGTTCAACTGTTACAGGCTTATTGAGGAGAATTATTTTTCATAGACTTTAGACTTTATAGAGATTCTGTGAACATGGACAGAGACTGTTTCACCACTGTGGATTTTTCTTGTTTTAGAATGATTGTCTTTGACTAATTCTGTATTGTTGTACATTAAACTGAGGCTTGGTGCCTTTTATTGTTTAGTAGACTTTGCTACTGGGTGTTGAAAATTTTGTGACTGTGTTTTGAGCTTCATTAAAACTCTCTTCATTTCAACTTGCCTCCTCTTGAATGAGTCTTCATTAGGGTCCACTCTGCAACACCCTACTGACAGAATAATCCAGCCATCCTGGACCCAGCAGTGCTGCACTGGTTCAAACCGCAGTCAAGGACCAAGATGCACTCCTCGGCTCCTATCAACAAGATCTCCAACAGATCTTGTTGATGGGAGCAAAACCCTGCATCATCTTCACCTCCATTTTCTGCTCCAGGGCCAGCCCCCACTCATGCCATGGCTTCTGAAACTTGACCAACACCTTAACCACTAAGCTACCACATCACCCTCTTTCATCTACATTTAAGTTAAGTTAAGTTAATAAAGACAATGTAACTTAACAGCCCCCTCTTTAATCTACATTTGAACTGTGTCTGAGTCCCAAACACTGTCAAGAAGGCTATTCCAAAGTTTAGGAGCTAAAACACTCTACCCCATTTAGAGCACTTTGATAAGAGTTTAGTGATCTCAAAGAGCGTGATGGATTGTAGGGCGTTAGAAGACTGGTTAGATATGTGGGAGCTAAACCATTTAGACCCTTGTAAGTAAGTATCAAAAGTTTGTAATTTATTCTAAATGTAGTGTGTCACACAGTGGGATTGTGCTTCAAAGCTGGGCTGTAAAGTGTGGGGTGTGGGTGTTAATTGCAATATGATTGGCAATTGTATATATATTCCGGGGTATGGGGCACCGCCCAGTGTGCATCATAGCTTTGGGACAGCCCATTTCCAGTATCTCTGACGGCCACTGCTGCGTTGATGGTATGTGTCGAGTGGCTACTTGGCTAATGCTAACTAATGCTTTATGTTTTTTTCTCTTGCATTTCTCCCCCTTAGTCCATAGTGTTTTGTTTTTAAGTCACTGTAGAGGATGTGTGGGCCATTGGCTGATCTCCCCTCGTTTTGCTGACACTACTGCTTGTCTGTGTTGTTTTGTTTTGTTTTGGTTTCTTTCCTTCTCTGCACACGTGCCGGTGCTACGTGGACTGTATTGCGTCAAATTAGCGTCATAAGTATCGTGCTCGTAAAAAAATAATACACGTAAAAAAATAAATAAAACACGCAAATCATAAGGTTGCTAGTTTGTTATTCCAAAAATCACAAGTATAGTTTTATGTAGATTAGGAGGCAGGATAAAAATCTAGCCATGGGGGTCACAGTCCAGTGACTTCTGTGCTGGTCCCAAGCCCGGATAAATAGAGAGGGTTGTGTCAGGAAGGGCATCCGGCGTAAACCATTGCCAAATTTGATCATGCGAATCATCAGTACTCTGAATTTCATACCGGATCGGTCGAGGCCCAGGTTAACAACGACTGCTATCAGCACCATTGACCTACAGGGCGCCGGTGGAAATTGGGCTACTGTTGGTTCGAAGAAGTAGAGGAGGGAGGAGAGTGAGTAGACAGAGAGAGAAGAGGAACGGTACTATGACAGGGAAAGGTAGAGCGCTGGCTGATATGATGGAGAGAAGGAAGGTGGATATACTGTGTGTACAGGAGACCAGGTGGAAGGGTAGCAAGGCTCGTAGTATAGGAGCAGGATTCAACCTGTTTTATTATGGTGTGGATAGTAAAAGAAATTCGGTAGGTGTGGTCCTGAAGGAGGAGTTTATGAGGAATGTTCTGGAGGTGAAGAGAGTGTCAGACAGGGTGATGAGTCTGAAGTTAGAGATTGAAGGGGTGATGTTGAATCTTGTTAGTGGTTATGCCTGACAAGTAGGTTGTGAGTTAGAGGAGAAAGAGAGAATCTGGAGTCAATTAGATGAGGTGAAAAAGAGTATTCCCACGGGTGAGAGAGTGGTGATAGGAGCAGATTTTAATGGACATCTTGGTGAGGGGAACACAGGTGATGAGGAGGTGATGGGCAAGTTTGGAGTTAAAAAAAGGAACCTTGAAAGGCAGATGGTAGTGGACTTTGCTAAGAGGATGGACATGGCTGTGGTTAACACTTATTTTCCGAAGAGGGAGGAGCATAGAGTAACTTACAAGAGTGGAGGTAGGAGCACACAGGTAGACTACATCCTATGTAGAAGAGGCAATCTGAAAGAGATTAGTGACTGTAAAGTGGTAGTGGGAGAGAGTGTAGCCAGACAGCATAGGATGGTGGTGTGTAGGATGCCTTTGATGGTATGCAAGAAGAAGAGGTCAAAGATAGAGAAGAAAACCAAGTGGTGGAAGCTAAAAAAGGAGGAATGCTGTGAGGAATTTAGACAGAAGTTGAGGCAGGCTCTGGGTGGTCAGGTAGTGCTGCCAGGTGACTGGGAAACTACAGCAGACTTGATCAGGGAGACAGGAATAAAGGTGCTGGGTGTGTCATCTGGAAGGAAGAAAGAAGATGAGACTTGGTGGTGGAATGAGGAAGTTCAGGATAGTATTCAGAAGAAGAGGTTAGCCAAGAAGAAGTGGGACATGGACAGGACTGAAGAAAATAGACAGGAATACAAGGAGTTACAGCACAAAGTGAAGAGGGAGGTGTCTAAGGCCAAGCAGAAGGCATATGACGAGTTGTACACTAGGTTAGAAGCAGAAGGCATATGACGAGTTGTACACTAGGTTAGACACTACAGGAGGACAGAAGGACTTGTGCAGGTTGGCTAGGCAGAGGGATCGAGATGGGAAGGATGTGCAGCAAGTTAGAGTTATTAAGGATAGAGATGGAAGGGTGCTCATAAGTGAGGAGAGTGTACAGAGGAGATGGAAGGAGTACTTTGAAGAGCTGATGAATGAGGAAAATGAGAGGGAAAAAAGAGTGGAAGGGATGAACTCTGTGGAACAGAAAGTAGATAAGATTAGAAAGGATGAAATCAATCCTTTCAATTAAAAAGGAAGGCTTTGAATTAGAAAGGAAGGCTTTGAAGAGGATGAAAAGTGGATGATGAAAAGCAGTTAGTCCTGATGACATCCCGGTGGAGGTCTGGAAGTGTCTAGGAGAGGCAGCAGTGGAATTTTTAACTAGTTTGTTTAACAGGGTTTTAGAGAGTGAGAAGATGCCTGAGGAATGGCATAGAAGTGTATTAGTGCCGATCTTTAAGAATAAGTTGATGAGCCATACAATGAAGCTATGGGAAAGAGTGGTGGAAGCTAGGTTAAGGAAGGTAGTGGAAATTTGTCAGCAGCAGTATGGCTTCATGCCCAGAAAGAGCACAACAGATGCAATTTTTGCTCTGAGAATTTTGATGGAGAAGTATAGGGATGGTCGGAGGGAGCTGCACTGTGTGTTTGTAGACTTGGAGAAAGCGTATGACAGAGAGCCAAGAGAAGAGCTGTGGTACTGTATGAGGAAGTCAGGAGTAGCAGAGAAGTATGTCAGAGTGGTGCAGGACATGTATGAGAGGAGCAGGACAGTGGAGAGGTGTGCTGTAGGTCAGACAGAGGAGTTCAAAGTGGATGTGGGACTGCATCAGGGATCGGCTCTGAGCCCCTTCCTGTTTGCTATGGTGATGGACCAGTTGTCAGAGGAGGTCAGACAGGAGTCTCCTTGGACAATGATGTTTGCAGATGACATTGTGATCTGTAGTGAGAGCAGGGAGCAGGTGGAGGAAAGCCTGGAGAGGTGGAGGTTTGCGCTGGAGAGAAGAGGAATGAAAGTCAGTCGTAGTAAGACTGAGTACATGTGTGTGAATGAAAGGAAGGGAAGTGGAACAGTAAGACTACAGGGTGAAGAGGTGAAGAAGGTACAGGAGTTTAAGTACTTGGGGTCAACAGTCCAGAGTAATGGAGAGTGTGGGAAAGAGGTAAAGAAGCGAGTACAGGCAGGTTGGAATGGGTGGAGAAAGGTGTCGGGAGTTCTGTGGGATAGAAAAATATCAGCAAGAATTAAGGGGAAGGTGTAAAAGACAGTGGTGAGACCAGCCCTGCTGTATGGTTTAGAGACAGTGTCACTGAAAAAGAGACAGGAGTCAGAGCTAGAGGTAGCAGAGCTGAAGATGTTGAGGTTCCCTTAAGGAGTGACAAGGGTTGGACAGGATTAGGAACGAGTACATCAGAGGGACAGCTCATGTTGGACGTTTGGGGGACAAAGTTAGGGAGGCCAGATTAAGATGGTTTGGACATGTTCAGAGGAGGGAGAGTGAGTATATTGGTAGGAGAATGTTGGACATGGAGCTGCCAGGCAGGAGGCAAAGAGGAAGGCCAAAGAGGAGGTATATGGATGTAATAAATAAGGATATGAAGCTGGTGGGTGCAAGTGTTGAGGATGCAGAAGATAGCGATAGGTGGAGAGAGATGATTCACTGTGGCGACCCCTGAAGGGAAAAGCTGAAAGAAAAAAAAGAAGAAGAAGAAGAAGAAGAAGAAGAAGAAGGAGAAGAAGAAGGCAGGATAAAAGTGTCCATTGGTCCACTGCTTCTCAACCTACTGCCTTTTTAAAAAAAATTACTTTTAAATACAATTATTAAGTACAAAATCTGAATACAACAAACTGGCATTAATTAGTATACAAAAGAAAAGAATCTGGCATGGAAGGCTCAACACCATAAAATAAAAATAAATGAAATAAATAATATAACAAAGAAAATGTATAATTACAACAAATTATATAATACAAACAAATTAAACAGTTTTACTGCTTTTGGATTTTTCATTTTAATAAGGGCATCTGAGAAATATTTTTATTTCTCAAAAATATAATAAATAGATCAATTTTAAACAAAATAAGTAAAGGAGTGGATTTAAAGTATCTACATTTATGTATAAAGTATTTTGCTAATAATATAATATTATTAATCAAATCATACAAAACAGAGCACTCTTTGGTTATTCCGTACATTACATCTCGTAAAATTAGAGTGAAAGCACCAGTAACTACACCCTTCTCTATCATCCAGTCCTGCAATGTTGCCCAAAAAGACTGAGACAACTCCATGTAAAGAATATATGTTCTGTATCTTCAACTAAATGTTTTATAAATAACAATGCTCATTTTCAGAATTAAATTTTGAATGTAAAATTCATAAAATAAATAAAATCTCATTTAAAACCTCAAAATGTAATTCTTTTACCTTGGGGGAAATAGGAAATTTTAAATAGGCTGTTCCTAAATATATAACAATGTTTTTTTTTCATCACATGTATGATCTAATTTATTTCTTAATATTTGACAAGGGTATCATGACTGGATGATATGTTGTCTTATATATTTGTTAGTGCAAAGTTTATTCTCTATTTCAATATCACCAACATATAATAAGGGAAGGACTGCAGTAATTTTAGAATAGGAAAGGAAACATCTCATTAACATTTTTATACCTGAGGGAATTGCATTAATAACAATAATGAATTGCTTTGGATGACAGGCAAATCCATGTTTTAAAGAAAATGATTTGTAATTTAACATATTACCAGTCTCATCCATTAAATCCAACACTGACCAAATATTTCTATTTACCCAGTCCTTGTAAAATAGGGATTTGTTTCTGTGTAAAATATATTTGTTATTCCAAATAGGAGTGTTGTGAGGTGTAAAATTGTGTGTGTGCCAATTTCCAGCATAATAAGACTTGTTGGTGGAATACTGATAATCTCACTGGAAGTCTGGGTAAATCAAAGTCACATTTCGGAAGGTAATGGATACCACCCACTTTACGATACAAAGCTGAAGGCACTGCATAGCAAAAACTCTCAGTATTGCCTAAAAACATTTGAAGCCATTTAAGTTTTAACAAAGTATTCATACTCTCAAATTCGATTACATTCAGACCACCTTCTTTGTACCCTTTAATAATATCAGATTTTCTAATATAATGAGTTTTGTGCCTCCAAATAAAATCATACATTTTTTTGATTGCTTGTTTTTATAATAACTGAAGAGGGAGCTAAAGCAAGAGCTTGATAAGTCAGTCTAGATAGATATTCAACTTTAGATAAAAGAATTCTCCCAGAAATTGATACATCTCTCTATAACCAGCTATTCAAGATGCCATTGGCTTTTTGTATTTTATTTTCAAAAATTTCTTTCATACTAATCTTCAAATCTCTGGAAATAGAAATGCCTAGATATTTTACCATCTCTTTAACTGGAATGTTATATAAGGACAAATCTTGAATGAGGTGTAGGGCCAAAAGTTCACATTTGTTTAAATTTAGTTGAAGGCCTGAAGCTTTACAAAAGGAATTGATTAGAGAGATAGCCAGAGGAATTTGGTCTTTGTTTTGTAAGAATAATGTGGTGTCATCTGCTACCTGACTGATTGCTAAGATTTTCCCAAATACATTTAATTTCTTCACAGATAAATCATGACTAACCAGAGTAGACATAATATCTACAGCTAAAATAAATAAAAGATGGGGCAATTGGCATCCCTGCCTTATTCCACGTCCAATCTGAAATCTTTGTGTAGTACCAAAAGGGAGAGAAACAGAGCTATTCATATCTCTGTAAATCATTTTTATAACACTGATAAACTGTTCACCAAAACCAAAAAGTTCTAAAGATTTAAAGAGAAAAGCGTGCTCCGTCATATCAAATGCCTTTTTGAAATCTAAAAATAAAATGAATCCAGCATCCTCTATCAGGTGACTGTATTCAACCAGATCCATTACCAACCTTATATTATATAATAGATCCTCCTTTAAGAAAGCCTGACTGATATTAATTTATTAAATTATTAATGTCTACCTTTAATCTATTAACAAATATATGTGTGAAAATGTCAATCACTATTGAGCACTATTTTATTATTATAATTTTTTTTTATGAGTACGATACTTATGGCGCTAATTTGACGCCATAGGACTGCGCTTCCTGCTTCGGCATGTGTCATGTATTGCATCGTTTTGCGTGGGATGGGTAGATTTTTATTTTTTATTTTATTTTTTGTTTTTGTTGTTGTTAATCTCTACCGACATTTTGCCCAGGATTATATTGTGTTCACTACTAGAACTGGAGTTTTGTAAGTGAAAGTTTCCAACGCTGTGTCGCCTGGCTAGTCTGTTCTTTTATGGGAATTAGTTAGGTATAGGTCTTTTTCTTTGGGCATTTGTTGGTTATATTGTTTTCTGTAGTTGTTTTTTTTTTTTTTTGCTTGTATAATTGTTTTTTTTCCTTTATGTTTCTTAGGAGGCAGGTCTGAAGTTGTCCTTCCTGTCTGGTGATGCTGTTTCCTTCACTGCGTGCTGTGTGCCTGTGCATAATCTCACCGGTATGCTGTGCGAGTGAGCTCTGTGTGTGTATTGGTTGAGGTGCCTTTGAGAAGACAGTTAGGGGGGTTGAAGCTGGGTTGCCTAGCTTGGGTTGACTTTGGCTCCTAGTGTAGTGTTATGTTTAAATGGCTAAATAACATCTTATCTCCCCACAGACTAGACCAAAAAGCAGTATCCGTTGCAACTGAGTGTGTTTCTTGTAGAAAAATACACTGAGAACCATTACTTTTACAAAATAAGAATAAGAATTTTTCTTTTGCAATAGGAAAAAATGGCAATTTAACTGGAAACATAACAATAAAAAGGAAATGTACAAAACATAAGGAAAAATGCAAACACTTGTATGAGAAAAAACAAAAAATTCACCAGGCTGTATAACCACAAACCTAGAACATAACTCACAACCTAGTGCGTCTCCAAAAACAGTCTTATGTCATACGATCCTACCAGTAATCAGTTCAAGTGAATGATCATGTCGAGTCAATGCATTTTCCTTCAATGTAACCAAACGGTCCATGGAAGTATGCTTTCTTTCCTGCTTTAAGCGCCTGATCGATCAAAGGCCAGAGCACAGCTCGGGCCAGCCGGTCCTCCCTCATCAGATCCTCCGTGAATCGAACTCCACAGACCCGGCAGACTGATGAGTTCTTTGTTGATTTCCACGTCATCCCTGTATTTTCTCATTGTAAGCTGCACAGTCATCTGCCTTGGTTTCCCTGGGTCCTTCTTGCTGATTCGGTGAACTGTGTCAATGTCCTCTAATTTCTGAACCAGGTGCGGTGTGATTTCAGCAAAAAGATCACTTCTCTGCGAGGATCCTCTTCAGGCTTCGCTTTCATACCTTTGATCCGGAGATTCCATCATTGTTTATACCACTCGAGTTCAGATGTTCTACTCTCCAGGTCTTTGTGCAATGTAGTTAATCCCAGGAGTGATTTGCTCGTCTCTAGGCACTTTTCTTTGCACCCTTTCATTTCAGCGGCATTGAACAGCCTTTGGAAATCTCTGCGATCATGACACTGTTCCTTCGCATTTGACTTGCCATTTCTTCTAGTTTTTCATCTTGTGAGTCAAAGCAAGCCATCAGTGAAGTTATGGCTTGCAGAAGAGTTGCATTAGTCAAGGCATTTGACTTAGTAGGGTAAAATGAAACGAATCACGGCGTTTATCTGTTTGAGCGGAATCAGACTGTAATGTTACCTCCATTTCTGAACCATCTGAGACAGAAGCTGGGGTTGAGCTGCGGGTCGGAGGGATGATAATCTTCAGGAGATTAGTTTGCTGTGAAGATTTCCGCATTTTGAAAAACAAGACACACATTCAGTGTTTAAGTGCTATTTTAGGTATGCGTAAATGAGACTTGTGTATGTTTCAATTCTAAATTGGGAGATCGGTAAAAACACGTGTTCAACCCGCCATCTTATCCCACAACTCCTCAACCTACTGCCCTTTTCTAGCCAATCAGTAAAGTGACATCACTAATGTGCGACTCTGCGGGTTAGTGTTTGAACTTGTTTTGAGCAAGTGAGAAGATTTAATTAATACGCTTAAAGCTTCCTATATGGTTGGCTATTGTAGTATCGTGTCAAACCTCCTGTTATGCTAAAGAGTATTTCAATATACTGGACAAGTGTATCATTATACAATCATTAGCACCATAGCATAACATTATTGTTGCTCAAACAGTAGAGTAGTGTGCCTAGCAGCACTAAGCTCATGTGTTCAGTTTCATCATGATGAAATGTTCGTGTATGTTCTTGTATCATATTATATATGTTTTCAAGATGACCATTAGTAGAAGCTAGATTTGCGGTTTTATGAGTATGTGAAAGTCTGCTGCATTACTCTTCATGACATTTTTAGCTCTTTCCCCAATAGTTTCAGGAGGCAGACTGCCTGTGGAAAAAGAAGAATAAACACTGCTTCCAGAAACCAGGAAAGTTTGAATGTTCAGGGCTGCCATTACAGCAGTGTTCTTGCTGTTACAAGATGTACTTGTTTGATTTGTAAAATACAGTTTTGTTTTTTTGCATGTTTTAAAAGTACTGCCCATTGCAGTAGTTTTTTTGCTGCAGTTTTAATAATTGTATCGAGGGTTGTTACTGCTATAGTTCTGTCCTATAAAATAAAATAAAGTTTTATTAAAGCAGTGACTGTTACTATTTTATATTAAGGCAAGAGAGAGAGAGAGAGAGAGCTGTTTATTCATATAATAATTATGGCTTCTTGTCAGAGTCAAAAAACTGTCAACTCAAAGTAACTCTTTAAATTAGAATGTATTTCTAGACTCTTTATTTCTGTCTGTGTGCTAGAGACTGATCAACATCTTTAAGGAGTTGCATGCCACCATAAAAGCTGCAGAGGGATTTAGGGTTATTAGATGTAAGCATTGTAGAGTGATGCTATAAATGTAATTAAAAACACATTTATTCCAAAATTTGCTGCACATAGATTAAAACTAATAAGTACAGATCTCGTCCAAAGTCTCAGGATGGGGAGTTTGGTTCAATGTCTGTCCTAAACTATGCCTGTGGCCACAGCATCCACTCAGTCTCTGTAAGCACAACCCCAGCACTCTGCTCCTCTAGGAAGAAAGCAATGTCATCCACACCTGCACAAAGCAACTGGAACATTTAAGAACCATTTTAAACATATTACAACTGATTCAGTGGACAATTAAGGCATCTAACTAACGTATACATTGATATCGATTACATGTAGTTGTGCGTAATCACTTACCTTCTCACTTACTCAAGGCAGGATCAAACACAAACCGGCAGAGTCGCGCGTCAGTGACGTCACTTTACTGCTTGGCTAGAGAAGGTCAGTAGGTTGAGAAGCAGTGGACCAATGGAGACTTTTATCCCGCCTCCTAATCTGCATAAAAGTCTACTTGTGATTTTTGGCATAACAAACACTAGCAACCTTGTGTTTCATTATTATTTTTTATGAGTACGATACTTATGGCGCTAATTTGACGCCATAGGACTGCGCTTCCTGCTTCGGCATGTGTCGTGTCTTTCGTCGTTTTGCGTGGGATGGGTAGATTTTTATTTTTTATTTTATTTTTTGTTTTTGTTGTTGTTAATCTCTACCGACATTTTGCCCAGGATTATATTGTGTTCACTACTAGAACTGGAGTTTTGTAAGTGAAAGTTTCCAACGCTGTGTCGCCTGGCTAGTTTGTTCTTTTATGGGAATTAGTTAGGTATAGGTCTTTTTCTTTGGGCATTTGTTGGTTATATTGTTTCCTGTAATTGTTTTTTTTCCCTTTATGTTTCCTAGGAGGCAGGTCTGAAGTTGTCCTTCCTGTCTGGTGATGCTGTTTCCTTCACTGCGTGCTGTGTGCCTGTGCATAATCTCACCGGTATGCTGTGCGAGTGAGCTCTGTGTGTGTATTGGTTGAGGTACCTTTGAGAAGACAGTTAGGGAGGTTGAAGCTGGGTTGCCTAGCTTGTGTTGACTTTGGCTCCTAGTGTAGTGTTATGTTTGTTTATTTGTGAATGTGTGTGTGTGTGTGTGTGTGTGTGTGTGTGTGTGTGTGTATGTATGTGTGTGTGTATATGAAGACAAGTGGGTGACAGTCATCTCTGTTTTCTTTTTAATTGCAGTGATTGATCTCTTGTCCTGGCTATTTTAACAAATTGAGTCAATGAGTATTATGTAATGAACTATTGCTGCTGTTAATAAAGGTATTGCACTTTTGTACCTCTGCATTCACTACTTTGTCTCCTTCTGTGAACTAACAAACCTGTGTGTTTACTTGAATTGTTTAGGGGTTCCCTGTGCCTAGCAGGGTGGTGTAGTCGGTTTAGTTGATTGATTAAAATTTTAAATCTTGGTTCTAACTGGTTTGTTAAATTGGTACCATGTATTATTGGGTCCGACTGCTTCACAACATAAACTTTACAGGTAGCCAGTTCAGGGATGATAAAATTAGAGTCCCCATATTTCACTGGCATTAAACTGGATAGTTCTCCATTTAAATCTACAAAATGGTATCGATCAGACAGGTAGGATCTAACCAATTTTAATGCCTGTCCCTGAATACCTATGTAATTTTGTAAGCGATCTAGGCGAATGACATGATCTATAGTGTCAAGTGCACAACTTAGATCAAGTAAAACTAATATTGAGATGCAGCCTTGGTCTGTAAGTAAAAACAAGTAATTTGTGATTTTAACGTACAAAACTACTGGACAGACTGAGAGAATTATACAAAAGCTGGAAACCGCCCTTAGGTCCATGGCCTCATTGAACCCCACTTTGTGGAGCAAGTTTCTTTCTTTGGGTGGAAAATGCCCACAACTCCCTCCCTAACACAGCCATGGGACTCCCCATTTCAATGTTCCCTCGAGTACCAGCCTCCCCTGTTCCTCACCCAGGAAGCAGAGGTAACAGTTCAATCTGTCCATGCTTTTGTAAGATAATGATAATCATCATTATCTTTATCTTCATTAACCTGATAATCATCTTTGAGACTTCAAGACTAATTTTCATTGTTTTATTATTTTCATTTCAGCAGGTGTCAGAAATCAACATCATACAAGGATAACTGATCATACAAAAATGAAAACACAACCTGACTAAAAACAAGGATATATGGAAAACAAGAAAGGAAATTAAGGACAAATGATTATTTGATTGTGGGATGCAGTTTACAGCCATCCCTTTAATTACAGCAGACATTGCCGATGCAGATTCAGGATTTTTATGTGGCCATCATGTTACAGGGCCAACTACTTGGAGTTCACAACAATTGCAGAACATTACTGTAGAACCCTGGGTGTGGAGGAAGACTTTGGAGACAAGCAGAATTTCAGCAGACCTTCAGGCTTGTGTTTATTTGCACCATGTCTCAATTCAATTCACTTCAATTTTATGTGTATAGCACTTTTAACAATGTACACGGTCTTAAAAGCAACTTTACAGAAATAAAAAGTAATATAGAATAAAATTCTAAAGTTTAACCATAATGAACAAGCCTGAAACAATCATGGCAAGTAAAAATGTGTGATTAAAAAAAAAATGTATAGATCAGTGTAATTTCTGAGTTCATTACAGATTTAATCATAATTCCTTCCTGCCGAAACTTTCAAATATTCAATGATAGAGACCCAAGCACACAAATGGCCACCACAACAACAGATGAAAGTAGTTAAGTAAACAGATGCATCATATTCATGTGGTTCTATCCACAGCAGTCCCATGGGTTTCCATGCTGTTCAGGTGGAGCCACCCCCAGCAGCAGTTAGCACCACCAAGCGACAAGACAAGGCAGGTGAAAAGAAGCAGTTAAAAAAATTGTTAGGTATGCTGGTGATAATGTAATGGTTAAAGACAATGTACCTTAAGTGCAAAGTGTAGGCACGGACTCTGGCAAGACTAGCTATGACAACATAGTGAGAGCCAGAAGATGGCATGGAGAGGAGGGCTTCCTTGAACATAAAGCATCCAACTACTTCATAGTCAGCAAACATGAGTGAATATGTGAGAGTGGTAAGATGACTGCATCCAAACATCCAAGTGTACCGAACAATCTATGCCCATAAACCCTCCAGATCTGCTCCTTTACCTAAAAAAACTATTCATTAGAAAGCTTGACTAATCAAATGTGTTTTCATCCTGGACTTAAACACTGAGACTGTGTCTGAATCCCGAACACTAATTGGAAGGCTGTTCCATAACTGTGGGGCTTTGCAAGAAAAAGCTCTGCCTCCAGCTGTAGCCTATACTACTTGAAGTACTTCCAAATAGCCTGAACCTTTTGATTTAAAGTAGGCTTGTGGATCATAAAAAGACAAAAGTTCACTCAGGTACTGTGGCACGAGACCATACAGTGCTTTATTGGTTAATATTAGTACTTTTTAATCAATGCAAAATTTGACTGGGAGCCAATACAATGTGGATAAGATGGGAGTGATGTGTTCATATCATCTGGTTCTAGTTAGGATTACAGCAGCTGCATTCTGGACTAACTGGGGCTTGCTTTTGCACCTACTCGAACAGACTGTAAGGCATTACAATAATTTAACCTAGTGGTAACAAAAGCATGAACCAGTATTTCACAGCATGTAGTGACATCATATTTCTTAGCTTAGCAATATTTCTGAGATGAAAGCAGGCTTCCCTATTGATATCTACATGAGCGTCAAATGAAAGACTGGAGTCGATAATCACCAAGGTCAATTACTGCTGAACATGATGAAACAGAGGTAACAAAAGCATGAACTAGTATTTCTACATCAAGTAGTGACGTTATAATTCTTGTCTTTGCAATATTTCTGAGATGAAAGAGAAACATCATCCAGGATTAGTCTGTAATCAGAAAGCTTACTTCTGGCTGCATGTGTTCCTAGTACATACACTTCTATCTTATCAGAATTAAACAGGAGTAAGTTAGTAAGCATCAAATATCCCCAGTTGCCACAATTACCTTGGCTATTGAGGAGCTCATCTGGGCCTAAAATAGTGAAACACCTTTAGTAAATCAGACCACACTGCTAACATGAGTAAACACTATGCAAGAAGTGCATGACCTGGTATTGCACAACCAGAAAAATATGGTGTCATCTTTGTAAAAATGCAGAGGATTTCCAAGGCAACATTCAATCTTGTTTGCTGTATGAATAAAATTTAACTGTTGGTACTGTTATGCATTAGAAGAGCACCAAATTTTTTGTTTGTGTCCAAGCAATACTCCTGTCCACGAATGAAGAACAAATTCCACACTATCCAGCTTCTGGACAACACACCAGTGAATGAAACTTATTGCACAAACAAGGTAAGAAATCTGAAGCAGGTTATTCCTTGATGTTTCGTATGTTAGAGACAGAATGTATGTGAGCCAGCTTTGAAGACTGCATTTTGCAAAGGACTGACTAAAGCGTTACAATCTGAATTAGCATAAATGTCAACGTGCCACATCAAACTTTCAATTTGCCCAGATAACTTGATGCAGGCTCACAGACCATGTGTTTCCTCCATGAAAATATGGAATGTGCAAGACAGTCATACAACATTGACTCTCAAAAAGAAAGACCATGAATGGTTCCTGTATGTTCTCTTGCTCATGCTGTGAATATTTAACAGCACTCAGTGACTCGACTGGTCAATTCCTGGATGTGGCAGTGGCAAAGCAATGATCAATTCATTGTACCAATGCACAGGTTCATCACCATTCATGCTTTGGATGATAACCTGCTTGGTAAATGAAAAGTCCAATGTAATTCACTATTCCAGTAACCATGGCCAAATGGAATGCTGTACAACTGGGTCCATATGTACCATGATTAATCAATGTGATTAAAGTGATTTAGTTAACGCTTTTATTCAAGGGCTGTAACAGAAACATTGCATTTATCATTTAGCAATTACAACCATTTTCACAAAGTTCCACCATTTCCAAAGGCTCAAAAGTAATTGGACAATTGCCTAGTAATCAGTTTCATGGCCAGATGTGTCCTTTTTCCTTCCAAATTTAGGAGATAAAAGTTCTTAAGTTGGCATTTGGAAGCTGTTCATGGAAACTCTTAATATATGGTCCAAAGAGGTTGAAGCAAGTGAAGGGGATGATTATCATGCAGAAAAAAGACAAGACTTATCAGATATCAGAAACTTCAGATAGATAGTAGTCAGATGAACAATTGTTAAATTCTTAACAAGAAGGAATGTACCAGCAATACCAAAAGGCCTCAAAGACCACAGAAAAAATGGATGATGGCAGAATTATTTCCTTGGTGAAGAAAGACCCCTTAATCATTTTTAAAGTCTGCAATCAAGATAAATGCCTTCATGAATGAAAATACAGAGGGTTTAGCTCATGATGAAATCTGTTGCTAACACTCAAGAACAAAAATGGCATATGTTTTAGAAAAATCTAACAAAGCCTGACCAGTTCTGGAACAAGATTCTTTGGACAGATAAAACCAAGATTAACTTGGTTAAGCAAGGAAGGGATCATGATTAAAAACTTATCACATCTTCTGTCAAGTGACATTGTCACAATGCAGATTGCCAGAAATATTTACATTTAGGATTTACATTTTAAATTTATCTCTAATGCCCAAGCCAGAGGTGGCAGTGACAAAGAAAAACTCTTGAGGATGTTTGAGGAAAGATATGAGGAAGAAACCTAAAAAGGAACCAGGCTCAAATGACAACCCATGCTCATCTAGGTGACACCAGATATAACTGTGTACTATATGGTCAAAATGTGCAAATGTGTAACTATAAAATTCATTATAGTTTTAACATAAAGTCTATTTTATCATCAACTGTTCCCTGAAGGAAACAGTTCTGAACCATTGCAACCAATTGTAATCCAAAACAATCTTCATGTTTTATAAGTGGTACCATGGTTTATAAGAGAGACTCAGCCTGTGGCAAGGACAAATGTGAAAGTATAAATAGAAGGGAGCACAAGAAGATAACACAGGCAAGAGAGCACTCTGGGACATACAGTAGCCAGCCACTGCACTGTCAACATACCTGAGTGAACCTGTGAGAGTGAGGTTGGGGTGGCTTCCCAGTTGAGTTCTAGAACTGTTTCTTCTTTGTTTGTTTTTTTACCTAAAATATAATAATCACAAAAGCTTGACTAAACAAATATGTTTTTAATATGTTTTTATGTCTTAAGCACTCAGAGTGTGCATAAATCCCAAAAACTAATTGGAAGGCTCTTCCAAAACTGGCCAACCACTGTACTGTCAAAAAACCTGACTGAACCTGTGAGGTTGAGGAGGGCTTTCTGTTCAGTTGTTTACCCAGTCCAACTGTTTCTTTACTTAAAATATAATAATCACAAAATCTTGAATAAACAATTATGTTTTTAGTCCAGACTTAAGCACTGAGACTGTGCCTAAGTCCTGAACACTAATTGGAAGGCTGTTCCATAACTGCAGGGCTTTCTGATCCCTGCTATAGCCTTCACTATTCAATATATCAACAAATAGCTTGCATCATTTGATTTGAAGTAGCTGTGACAGATCATAAAAGACCAGAATATTGCTCAGGTACTGCAGTGCAAGACCATTCAGTGCTTTATAGGTCAACAGTTGAATTTTATAATTAAAGGCACAGCTCACTGCAAGACAGAACATTTGTTAGTTTAATTCCCCACAAGTTTGCATTTCTTATCACTTATGTTCTCTGAATATGCCCACCATTTACAAACTGGAACTTGACAATGGCCACGCTTCCACAATTAGCAATCAGTGTCTAAGTTTTTATTTTTTACACATTCCTCGAACATTAGTAAGCTAGTTTCCCTCACCTGACTTTACTAAAACATATAACTGTGTGCAATCAGCATAACAGTTAGATATAGTATCATGTTCTCAAATAATATTTCCCAGAGGTGGCATTTAAAAAGAAAACAAAAAGCAGTGGGCCTAGCACAGAACCTTATAGACCACCAAATTTTATGTAGAGGTCAACATTTACTGACCTTGATTGAGGTCAAGATTTCTGATCAGGGGTTTGAGAACTGCTAGTTTAAAAGGTTTATCTTTTTAAAGAAACATGTAAGTAATGGTGCTCCTACTGCCACTGCCTGAGTTTGATTCCCAGGCAGGTAACTAAGCCAGCCACTGAGGGATTAGCTCTCAGTGCAAGTCCCAAGCCAGGGTAAAACCTGTACCAAATCAAATATGTGGACTAGATTATGCGCTGTGGTGACCCAAACAGGGAGCAGCCGAAAGGACATCACTATTACATATTGATGATGTACATTTTTCTGTACTGATTTTGCTATAATATTATAAAATAATCTAGGATAATTTTCTTTTAGGGTATCTATAGCTCAGGAAGCACTGCTAATTCTCCTTGAAATATTACCAATTTAGTTTGGTACGATTTACAATGTACAGAAGAAAACACCTCAGAGAAAAAGCCAGCACCTTTGATCTGAAGCTAGGACTGTTAAATATAAGATCTCTTGCATCTAAAGAACTTCTAGTTTATTAATTTATTATTGATCAGGAGTTTAATGTACTAAGTTTAACTTAAGCATGGATTAAACCAAATGAGTGTGTAGTATTAAATGAAGCTTGTCCGTCGGGATATGGGATATATACATCAGCCACGCCTAATAGGCAGGGGAGGAGGTGTTGCAGTTATTTGTGATGATATCCCAGGCACCACACAAAAACATAGATATAAATGTAATACATTTGAAGTTCTTTTTACTCAATCATATGTAGCTACAATAAATAAATCTCCCAAGTCGATTCTACTAATTATTATTTACAGACTCCCATATTCTGAATTACTCTGTGAATTTGTAGAACTCATATCAAACCAAGTGGTTTCTTTAGACAAACATTAATTGTGGGAGACTTTCATCCTAGATTCACTAAGGGTTAATCAGAATGTAAGAAAGTGTCTTAGAAATAATATATGCAATTCTGGCATGTCACTGTATTAAACATAAATTTCTGCCTACTTCTGCAGAGAGGTTTAGCAATAATCTCACAGAATTATCATTCATGATCACTGTCTGACCCCACAGAACTTGTGATTTGGTGACTGATTAATTGCACTCAATATTTCAACACTCCCTAGATATTGTAGCTCCACTTAGAAGGAAAATAATTAGAGAGAAAAAACTAGCATCCTGGTACAATAATCTCACACGCACCTTAAAACAATCCACTAGGAAATTAGAAATGGTATAAAACTAAATTGGTAGTATTTTAATTAGCATGGAAGAAAAGCCTCCAGAGCTACAAAAAATCTCTTATTGCTGCTAGATCGATTATCGCCCCTACCTTACTGAAGATTCAATTTGATTTTCTTCTTCAAACTCGTCAACCTCTGTAATAGATCCTACATGTACCTACAGTGGTGTGAAAAAGTGTTGGCCCCCTGCCTGATTTCTTATTTTTTTTGCATGTTTGTCACACTTTAATGTTTCAGATAATCAAACATTTAAATATTAGTCAAAGATAACACAAGTAAACACATCATGCAGTTTTTAAATGAAGGTTTTTATTATTAAGGGAAAACAAAATCCAAAACTACATGGCCCTGTGTGAAAAAGTGTTTGGCCCACAAAAGACCCCACAACAACATCCAAAGAACTGCAGGCCTCACTTGCCTCAGTTAAGGTGAGTGTTCATGACTCCACCATAAGAAAGAGACTGGGCAAAAATGGTTTGCATGGCAGAGTTCCAAGATGAAAACCTCTGCTGAGCAAAAAGAACATAAAAGCTCGTCTCAGTTTTGCCAGAAAACATCTTGATGATCCCCAAGACTTTTGGGAAAATACTCTGTGGACTGACGAGACAAAAATTGAAGTTTTTGGAAGGTCTGTGTCCCATTACGTCTGGCGTAAAAGTAACCCCACATTTCAGAAAAAGAACATCATACCAACAATAAAATATGGTGGTGGTAGTGTGATGGTCTGGGGCTGTTTTGCTGCTTCAGGACCTGGAAGACTTGCTGTGATAAATGGAACCATGAATTCTGCTGTCTACCAAAAAATCCTGAAGGAGAATGTCTGGCCATCTGTTTGTGACCTCAAGCTGAAGCGAACTTGGGTTCTGCAGCAGGACAATGATCCAAAACACACCAGCAAGTCCACCTCTGAATGGCTGAAGAAAAACAAAATGAAGACTTTGGAGTGGCCTAGTCAAAGTCCTGACCACAATCCGATTGAGATGCTGTGGCATGACCTTAAAAAGGTGGTTCATGCTCAAAAACCTTCCAATGTGGCTGAATTACAACAATTCTGCAAAGATGAGTGGGCCAAAATTCCTCCACAGCGCTGTAACAGACTCATTGCAAGTTATGGAAAACACTTGATTGCAGTTGTTGCTGCTAAGGGTGGTCCAAAAAGTTATTAGGCTTAGGGGGCAAACACTTTTTCACACAGGGCCATGTAGTTTTGGATTTTGTTTTCCCTTAATAATAAAAACATTCATTTAAAAACTGCATGATGTGTTTACTTGTGTTATCTTTGACTAATATTTAAATGTGTTTGATTATCTGAAACATTAAAGTGTGACAAACATGCAAAAAAATAAGAAATCAAGAAGGGGGCCAACACTTTTTCACACCACTGTATGTATGTATGTATGTAAGAATGTATCAGTCAGGATCCTAGGTCTTATCATAGTACAGAGACAGCACTGGTCAAAGTGGTAAATGACCTACTACTGGCCTCTGTTAGAGGTTGTGTCTTCTTGCTGGTTTTGCTTGAAGAGGACAAAGCCAAATGAGAGGCACCAGCTTAATAATGGTAAAGAATGTGCAAAGGACATTAGACAGTGGATGCTTACTAACTTCCACAGAGAAGAGAGAAAAGGGGACACCACCTCCTTTCAAGTGTCTCACTTTGCTGTCTATTGACATGATCAAGCATTTCCCTGCTGATTACATGCATCAAAATCACCTTGCTATCTTGTGCTTGCGAGGGGCAAGATAAAGAAAGGCAGATAAAGAAAGTCAATCATAGACTTGTGATACTTAGACAATCCATTCCTGATATGTTTGCTCAGAAGCCATATTGCCTGCAAGAAATTGACTGATGGAAGGCTCCAGTCTGAACTTTATACTGGCAAAATTGTGCTAAAGGGTGTCATAACAAAACAAAACAACAAATCAGAAAACATGACAATTTAGACAAACCAGAAAAGGTACATATAGTTTGCGAATTGAATTCTTACTACTGATTGAAATAGACATCTGTCACTCAAGATATATTGAAGTACAGCTGGCTGCTCTATTAGAAAGTTGATTCACGTGTATATGATCACAGCTCTGCTCTTATAACGCTCCTTATATCGTTTAATCTGGAATAGTTTGGTCTTCGAAACATACCTGTGTTCTTTAGGTTCTTTTTTGACGTTGCAAACTAATATTTATGCCATGATACGCTATCAGCATATCCAAAATCATGACATATGAATGTCCTTCCTCAAAGTGTTGAATGAATTCCATTTTCTTATAAATAAAAATATATGTTTATTTTCTTTAAAAGTTGTAAAGTTGCAAAAAAATGAGTTAAAGGGAATGCAGAACTCCCATATGTACAAGAAATAAAGTTAGACACACTATTTCCTACTTCTTGTATATCTTGAGTGACAGATGTCTCGTCCAATCAGCGGTAAGAATTCCATTAGCAAACAATACCTACCTTTTCTGGTTTGTCTGAATTGTCGTTGTGTTTTTGGATTTGTTATTTTGTTTTCATTAGCACAAGCAAGAAAAAAATATATACTTATGACATTTTGAATGTTCAGAGAACGTTAAAAGGTAATTCTCTTAACATTTGCAAAATGATAAAAATGTTACTTTCTCAACGTTTTCTTTAAATTTAACAAACTAGAAAAATCTTAAAAACATAAAAATATCAAGCATTTTTAACACCAGCGAATGTTCAGAAATAACGTTTTGTAATGTGTTATGGTTGTAATGTGTTTGTAATGTGTTAAGCATAAATGTACAAGTGTCAGTTGGGGACAGAGAGGAGGCAGGTCTCACAGATTCTCACCTATGTTTCATTACTGCAAGTTTACTTATTCATATCTTTGTGCTTTCAGTGACTCCCATAATGAAACTCCAGGTGATCAAACTGGTGGTCCCGGAGTACTTTGTGATTCAACTGCCAATAGGAATGGCAGAGTGGGCCCACTGCCCCCACCCCTCATCCCTGGATAAAGCTATGCAGCTGGAAGAGAATCCTACCCCTATTTCCAGCTCCATGGAACCAAGGTGCTGAACCCAGACCCTGTTCCCATCTAACTTTTCTTCCCTTGTCTCTCTAACATTTTACCTTGCTCTGCCTCCCTCCTCACAAGAGAACATTTCTTGCCCAACAGAGCTGCAGAAGGTGTGTTAGCACTGCCAGGAAGCTGGACATTTACCAGATTAGTGTCTCCGCATTGAGGTGAGGGCTTCTGGGGATCCCTGATGCACCTCAGGCTTTTCCTGGTAGAACATACCACATATTATAGAGTAATAAATTTTTGAGTGCACAAGAAAGTACACATCTGGCCTTGGTGAATTCAGAGTATAAGTAGTCCACCAAAGCCTGATACAATGTGAAGCATTTGGAAAGTGTATTAGCATTGCTGGGAAGCTGGGCATTTACCAGATTAGTGTCTCCGCATTGAGGTGAGGGCTACTGGGGATCCCTGATGCACCTCAGGCTTTTCCTGAAAGAACATGCCACATATTATAGAGTAATACATTTTTGAGTGAATAACAAAGTACACATCTGGCCTTGGTGAATTCATGGTATAAGTAGTCCACCAAAGCCTGATACAATGTGAAGCATTTGGAAATGCAAAATTAGAACAGTCTGCAGGAGGACATTGCTTTGGGTTAGTCTTGGTGGATTATGCAAGTGATATCCAGAAGCATCTCAGCAAGCATTTTTGAGGAGGCACTATTCCTGATGTCCTGACGAAAGATATCCTGACTGATCACAGCACTATGTTTATGTCACAGACACTACGTAAACTATACCAATCTGGGACCACAGCTAAGTCTAAAAAGTATAGCCCGATTCACCCTGGTGCCCCTGTGGAGACTACCTCTTACCATCCCAGAGAGAACAGTAAACAGCCACCCACACTGTTTACCTGAAAAAAAAAAAAATGTGATATGGGAGGAAGGCTATGCTCGACATGTGGATAATCAAGGAGTCCCACAGTGGAGCAGCCCAGTGATCTTGGTGCCCAGAATTGTCTGTATTTATGTGGATTTTTGAATATCAAAACACTGTCTAAATATTATGCATATCCAATGCCTCACATCAAAGAACTCCTTGATTGATTAGGCACTGCTCAATTTTATTTGATGTTGGATTTAACTAAGGTATAATGGGAGATTCCCTTGACTCCGATATCTTGCGAAAACTGCCATTTTCGCTCTGATCATGGTTACAGCAGTTTGAGATGGCTCCTAAGCCTGAAGTGGACAGTGAGGGTATGTGGCATTGGAGGCATGGTCCAGCATTGGCTGGGGAAGGAGGCAAATTTAACCAGCATGGTAACACATGATAATTCTTGTCTGTGGATTTACTTATTTGTATCTTTGTGCTTTCAGTTACTCCCATAAAAAGATAGAGTGGCTAAGGTAGATCAAGAAAAACTCACACATACACTGAAAGAGTGTTGTAACGGTTGATGAGCAGGATCCACTTGCAGTGTAAATCTGCAAATTAAACAGATAAAGGCAAACAAGTGCAAAACAGAAGGCAGTAGAAGTCAAAAAACAAATCTGACAGGGGCAAATACAAACAGCACTAAATCCAAAAACACAACAAAGGTCAAAACACAATGGCAAACACAGAAGCAAATAACAAAGGCTTTGTACGCAGCAATCAACTGACGATACTTCATGTTGAATAGTGTCACGAGTGTGTTTAAATGTCCATAATCCCAGAAGCGCAAAACCGGAAGTGCCTAGAATTCGGGCAAGTGTTGCCTCTGGTGGGAGGGAGGGGAACTGCAGGCGTATTTGTAACAAGTTTTGAATTTGAATTTTTTTTTTTTTTTATACAGTTTTGTGTGACTTTTGTTTCAATGTGCTGAAAATCACAGACAGAATAAACAGAGTTCAGATAACCTTCTGCTGGTACTGAGACTTCCTCCAACTGTTATATGCCAGGGTTTTATCATGCCCCAGTAAAGAGGTGTGGATTTGTGAGGCATTCCTTTCAGTGTAGTTGGTGCATCAGGCTTTAAAACCACATCTTTTGTCTTTTCCTCAACTATCCCTTTCATGTTGCCAAATTTTCTGTGGCTCTCCTTTCTTTAGTGTTATCATTCCAAAACTATAAAACTAATTTCCTGGTTTGAGGTGTTTCTGTTTAATAAGCTTTTCAGGACAAATGGAAATGCCTTTAGTATTGGCTGTCTATTTTTCATTCTGCCTTGTAATATATTTCTCTTCTGTTAGATGGCTATTGCAAAATTTTTCCAACAGGGTTTTCATTGCTTCCTAAGCACTGTCTATTTAAATTTAGCCAAATTAGTTTTAGAGAAAATGTACTCTACAGATTCTTCTACTGCCTGTCCACTCGTCCATTTTTCCAACTAAGAAGTCTTTTGGTGACCCAGATCTCACCAATAAGATAACGATCAGATATCATAGGTTAGAAGGTTTATGATGTGTATTGGTCAATATCCCTATAGTCCACATTGCCATTACAATCTTTATTTGTATTCTTAACTTGTATACTATATTTATATACCTGTATCACCCACACAGCTCCACACCTTAGCGACACCCCACCCCCCACCCCTCACACATCTCTCCATCAAAGAGGAAGAGGTGAATAGACTGTTTAAACGTCTGAACACCCGCAAAGTTACAGGCCCGGACTCCCCCTCCCCCTCCCCCTCCCTCCTGAAGCACTGTGCCAATCAGCTGTCCCCAGTGTTCACAGACATTTTTAATACCTCACTGGAGACCTGCCATGTGCCAGCCTGCTTCAAGACCTCAGCCATTGTCCCAGTCCCCAAAAAGACAAAGATCACAGGACTTAATGACTACAGACCCGTCGCCCTGACTTCTGTGCTCATGATGTCTTTTGAGCGCCTCGTGTTGTCCTACCTCAAGGACATTACAGACCCTCTTCTGGATCCATTACAGTTTGCCTACAGAGCCAACAGATCTGTAGACGATGCTGGGAACATGGCCCTCCACTTCATCCTTCAGCATCTGGATTCCCCAGGATCCTATGCCAGGATACTGTTTGTGGACTTTAGTTCTGCTTTTAATATGATCGTCCCAGCTCTGCTCAGAGACAAGCCCTTCCAGCTGAATGTGCCTGACTCCATGTCCAGTTGGATCACGGACTTCCTGACAGACAGACGGCAGTTCATGAGGCTGGGAACACATGTCTCTGACCTCCAGCACATCAGCACTGGATCCCCCCAAGGCTGTGTCCTTTCGCCTCTGCTATTCTCCCTTTATACCAACATCTGGTCACCAGTATGTCAAACTCCTGAAGTTTGCTGACGACACCACCCTCATCAGCCTCATCTCTGATGGGGACGAGTTGGCCTACAGGGGTGAGATGGATCGTCTGGTGTCATGGTGCAGCATGAACAACCTGGAGCTCAACTCTCTAAAGACAGTGGAGATGATAGTGGACTTCAGGAAGGACCCAGCCCCCTCCCCCCAAGAACTTACAGACAACCATGACATTTTCACATTCTAAATTGCACTACATCTTCTGCAAACTCAAACTTCTGTATACAATATTTATTTCATTCTCGATTGTACATACTGGATATACATATTTGGACAGTCACTTTCACTCAAACTTTACATTCTAAATTGCTCTTCTTTTCATGCACATTCAAACTTCTGTGTACATATTTATTATCATTCTCGATTGTGTACATACTTTATCTGTATATATGTTTGGACAGTCTCCTTCAATTTCACTTACACTTTTACATTGTAAATTGCAACACGTAAGTCACTTGCTGTTAACAGCTTTATTTAATTTATTATAGTTTAGTTTATTATTTTAAAATTTTGTCTGTGTATATGTTTGCACCTGACACCAAGACAAATTCCTAGTACTGTAAAGTGCTCTTCGCGAACCCTTTGCTGTACCTGGCAATAAAAACTTTTCTAATTCTGATTCTGATTATATACTTAAATAAATTTTTTAAAGCCAAAATGCCAATTCTTTGTTCTCTAGTGGACTCTTTTTTTCTCTCTTTGTAATGTTACTGACATTATTAATGATAATAGTCTTTCCATAAACAGCCAAAAAACACCACATACAATACAAAAATTGTCATAATCAAAGAAACAAAATTGTTATTTCCCATAATATTTAACACAAATTTATATTTTATCACTCTATTGATCAAAAGTGCTGGAGCAAAAAACAGGCTGGTCAAAATGTGGATTGGACAAGGTTACATAAGAAAAGTCATAAAGGCAAAGAAAAGACAGATTCAGGAACAGGCCAGGTAAAAAAAGGTCAGAGGCTCGTTGACGAGCATTTTAAAAGGTTCATAAATTAAAAACAAAAAAATAATTTTCATACAACTGAGGATTAAGGGCTTTGTTCAGGGGCGGCCGCTTGGCAAACCTGGGAATCAAACTCACAACCTTCTAATCAGTAGTCCAACACCTTAACCATTTAGCTATGACATCCCCTACATAATGGATGGAAACAGGAAACAGCTTGACTAAGATGTCTGAGATGCTGCCATGTTAGCCTCTGCAGGGAACATGGCTTGGAACAGTCCCATCATTACATCAGCCTCTGGGTGTGTGGCTTGGCATGGGAGCTTGCCACGTCAGCCTCAGCACAGAACAAAGCATGGAACAGGGCCTGGAACAAGGATTGAGCAAAGCTTGGGAGGCCACCGCATCAGCCTTAGCATGGAACAGGGCTTGGCACAGGACTTGAGAGGATGCAATACCAGGCCTGAAACAGGGCATGGAACAGGGCATGGGAGGCCACCATGTTCTCTGCATGTCCAGATTCCATCCAACTTAAATGAATTTCATCACAGCAACTCAGAATGTAAGTCAGCACTGTGTATAGCCATGTGCCTGTATGCACTTCTGACAACATCTGGGCATACTCCTGATGAGATGGCGGATGGTGTCCTGGGGGTTCCAGGTCCTACCAGACCTGGATTAGGGCATTAGTTTAGGGCATGTTAGAGCTCCTGTATAATCTGTAGTGCCACTTGGTGGCTTTGGATGCTCTGATACACAATGTCCCAGAGGTTCTCAATTAGATTCAGGTCTGAGGAATGCCATCAATGCCTTCATCATCCAAAAACTGCCTACACACTTTGGCCACATGAGGTCAGGCATTGTCATGCACCAGGAGGAACTAAGGGCCCTCTACACAAGCGTAAGTTCTGACAATAGCTCTGAGAATTTCATTTTGGTTCCTAAGAGCAATAAGGGTGCCATTTACTAGCATGTGGATGTCTGTGCAATCCTCCTAGGATATTGTTCCCTGGACAATCACTGACCTCCCAAACCAGTTATGTTGAATGATGTTGTAGGTAGCATAATGCTCTCCGTGGCATCTCCAGACATGTGCTCAGTGTGAACCTGCTCTCTAATGTCACCCTCATAGAATCTGTAAGTGACCGTTTGGGCTGTGGCAGTGCTCCTCCTCATCCATCTATCAGTATCACTTTCATGCATGTGAAACTGTACTGGGAGACACACCGAACCCTCTTGTGATGGCACGTATGGATATGGCATTCTGGAGTAGCTGGACTATCTGTGGTATTGATTCCACATTCCATTTTTTAGTTTACTCACTTTGTCTGAGACTAAGTCAAGCTTGTTTGACTACTGGAACATCCAGGCAGTTAAGTCTTACAATAATCTAACCTAGAGGTAAAAAAGGCATGAACTAGTTTTTTTTGCTATGTGTAGTGATGCTATATTTCTTATAATTTGTTTTTATGTCAATAAATTTCAAAAATTTTAATTTTACAACTAATTTTACTCTGAGATAGCATATATAAAAAAAAAAGGCCTATAACAGAACCTCGTGGAACATCAAACTTTATATTATTACTTGTAGAGAAATCACCATTTACAGCTACAACTTAATAACTATCAGTCAAATAAAACCTCATCCAGGAAAGAGCTGTTCTTGTAACTCTGACATTTTCTAGTCCAATAAAAAAGAATAGTATGATCAGTGGTTTCAAAAGCAGTATTAGGTGAAATAACACAAGCAAGGAAACACAACCCTGATCAGAGGTCAGTAGTAGGCTATTAACCACTTGCACTGTCTCTGTTAAATCCTGACTGATACATTTCATGAATGCTATTCCTATGACTATAAATGTTGTGCTTTTCTAGGAACTTTGTCATTCTATAATTGGACAGATGACAGGGTTTTTCAGGAGTTTGTTAAATGCTAGTTTAAAAGATTTATGCACATAGCCAGTGCTAAGGGAAGACTACCCTTTGTATTGTTATGATGACCCAATACAGTTTATTGAGTGGAAAACCTTGTGTTTGGCAATAAATTATTGTTAATAATTTATTACCACCTCCACAGACCCTTCCCACTTCTCACACCTCACAATTATAACTAAGGAAAACAAGTTACTTATTAGAAATGAAAAATAAAAAAACACTTTATGTTAAAGCAAAGAGTAACACATTAGACTATGTTAGCTGCCTTGTTTAGGATGCAGTACTGGGTTTGTCATTTTGACAGCATCATAGTTAATTAAAGAGGTTTTATTTGTAGTAGACTGTTTGATATTTGCCTATTTTCAATGAAATCATTTCTCTCAAAACCTCTCTGAAGTTCTCGTTAGCTTTCTAATGTGCACATATGGAAAACTAGCTAACCAGCTAAAATACAAAGCCAGGTGCATGCTACATATTTATTAATGCAACCCAACCTTGTGGTATAACAGAGTTAAGAATAAATTAATTTGAAAAACTGACTGAAGTTTTATTTGGTTTGTGATTTAAACCCTACCTAAAAATAGATTTTGATTCATAGCTCAGTACTACCTCTACTTAGCTAGCAAGTCTTTAGGCTGTCTCGTGTTCCTGTGTGAGCCAGCCAACATTTTTGATATACTTCAGATACCAATTCAGGTCAGACTCAAAAACAGCTCAAAACTGTAAAAATGCAAAAATTAACAATGTCCTCTTGAAATTCTTTCTTAGGATGTTTTGCATGTGGTACAAAAGTTTTCTTCACCCCAACATCCTGCATCACATAGTATCCCAAGAAGTATTATAATATTAGTTAGATGTGCTCAACTCAAGTGAAAATTGGCATTCCTCAAATTTATAGGCAATGTTTCTTTAAAATCTTTAATATAATAAAATATTATACACAAATACTGGGTTGTACTTATTCTTTTAATTAGTTCAAAAATTAGCATTGGCCTATGACAGAATATTGCTGGTAGTTGGAGCATTTCAGGTTAATTTAGCTTTAATTATCTGGAAATGATAATGCAACTGACTGCTGTTGATATTTAGAAATAGCAAATAAGGATCTTTCTATGAAGCTTTCTTTATGCAGCAAAAATAGTTTAAACTGTTTTAATGTTTTTTTCGTAATCTATTAAGTATTAGCTTGGACACTGACAGTTACAGAAATGGAGAGTGAAAAAAAGTTAAGAAAAGAAAAGCTATGGCAGTTCCAGATGTTACAGGCTCCTCCTATTTGGCTTGTCAAAACATTCCAGTCGAAGTGAGCACAAAGTATGAGCTTCCTCCCTCTCCGTGCACTTATACCACACACACTCACAGACAGCGGACTAGAACTTTCCCTTTTTGGATCATGAACGTTCTTCGGTTTTTCGTTGTTTTACTTGGTGGACTGGTTGCAGCACAACAACAGGCCTTAATGGACTACTTAGAGACGAGACTGCTTGCAATTGAGGTAAGCTTGCCTGTGCTGCTGTTGCCTGTGCTCCCAGCTATACCAGCACATCCAGAAATCCAAAGAGGCTGGCTTTAACTGTAATAAGAGGCACACTCAAAGGCATTTCCATTTATATGTGCATGCACGAGTCTTTGTGACTGCAAACTGAACGGTTGACCACCTCTGTTTATTATTTCACTTCTTAAAAGTGTCGTGCAGTGATAACACAAGTCTACTCATATACAGACACACAGATGTAGGGACATATAATGTAGAATTTCATATTCTACCTTTTTCTTTTTCTGCTCTTTCCCAAGTCCACATGTCTTTCCATTTTCCCTCCCCATCTCCTTCAGTCTCTTGGATCTCCTAAAATGTTAGAATGGTTACTGTGCATTTATGCTCCAAATATTCAAATCATTTTTTCCAAAGACTCACAGATGAATTAAGTTTCTTGTTTTGCAAAAGGTTATGAAGCCAATCTTAAAGGTATCAAGCAATGTAGAGGACAGAGTATGAATCCTCAGATGTTATAAGCATAATGTACAAAAACAAATATGAGTATTGAATTAAGTAATGAATTAATATAGCAGAAGCTATAAAAGCTATATCATGGATTGTTCTCAAAAGGCAGTTAATTTAGATTTTATTTGCACTTGTTTAGAAATCAACAGTAAAAGTTCTCTAAGCATTTAAGCAAGTTTAAATTTGTGTGACTCTTTCTTTATTGCAAGGATCGTATCTCCTTGTGGCATGAACAGACAAGCCGCTACACTTCAGAGCTGCGTGAGCTTAAGCAGCAGATTGGAGCTCAGCTTGAGGGCCTAGACAAGAACAAAGAGACACTGAGGAGTGAGCTGGATGCGGTGGGTGTCCGTGTTGACCGGGTGGAGCGCGAGATGGATTATCTCGAGACACAGAATGGAGCACAGCCCTGCGTAGATGTGGATGACAAGCTGGTGGAGCAGCAGGTGACTGTGGCCAAAGAGAGGAACAAGTCCAAATATGCCAATCTCACAGGTATAAATGTTCCATGAAAACATTGATTTTTATTTCAGTTACATACATTCAACATGAAAAAGTTGAAAGGTTTTAGGTGTTCAGCTGTTTTAGGTGATCAGCTGAAAAATCCCCTAAATATAAAATAATGTAATATTAATGTTAAAATTAATGTTAAGTAGGAAATTATTAATTATCCAGACATAAAAAAGAATGTTCATTTTTTCCAGAAAAATGTGGGGCATACAGGGCATTTTTCAACTCAACAAAGATATTTTTAACTCCTATTTATACACAACAAAGCAATATGAAGCAATGAACATGTAAAGTAAAGATTTCAATAATTCAGACAGATGTATTTTAAAATAACTGATGCCAAGATAAAGGCAAGAATTTTTTTGGGCCCAACAGGCCAACAATGACAGGCAGCTGGAAGACTTAAGCATACAAAACCATGGGGTTAAATGTGTTCCTGAAGATTCATTTTTTTGCATTCAATGTGCAAATCCACATTATTGTTGCACACTTCAAAGAAAAGAATCAAATAGCAAATGATTTAAAAGTACAATATCATTAAAGTTACACAGGACAAATCACACATAGTAGCCTGAATATATTATAAATTTCATTTAAAATCTTAAGACCATTTACCATACTTTCTGATAAGATTAGAAAGGATGAAGTCAGGAAGGCTTTGAAGAGGATGAAAAGTGGAAAGGCAGTTGGTCCTGACGACATCCCAGTGGAGGTCTGGAAGTGTCTGGGAGAGGCAGCAGTGGAATTTTTAACTAGATTGTTTAACAGGGTTTTAGAGAATGAGAGGATGCCTCAGGAATGGAGAAGAAGTGTATTAGTGCCGATCTTTAAGAATAAGGGTGACGTGCAGATTTGCAGCAACTATAGGGGGATAAAGTTGATGAGCCATACAATGAAGCTATGGGAAAGAGTAGTGGAAAGCTAGGTTAAGGAAAGTAGTGGAAATTTATGAGCAGCAGTATGGCTTCATGCCCAGAAAGAGCACAACAGATGCTATTTTTGCTCTGAGAATTTTGATGGAGAAGTATAGGGATGGTCAGAGGGAGTTGCACTGTGTGTTTGTAGGCTTGGAGAAAGCGTAGGACAGGGTGCCAAGAGAAGAGCTGTGGTACTGTATGAGGAAGTCAGGAGTAGCAGAGAAGTATGTCAGAGTGGTGCAGGACATGTATGAGAGGAGCAGAACTAGGGCTGAAACGATTCCTCGAGTAACTCAAGTAATTCAAATACAAAAAATCATCGAGGCAAATTAGTTGCCTCGAAGCTTCGTTTAGTCCATTTACTGTAACTACACACAGAGCACTGTGTTTCCCCATGGACCATTATTACTGACACACAACCCGCTAAACTCGGGGAGAAAAGATTCAGGCCAAACAAAATGGCAGAAAGTTTTCAATGTTTGGGATCATTTCAAACTAAAACAGAAAGAAAACTCCATACAGTGTGATTACTGTAAGATTGAACTGGTTTACCACAACAGTACAAGTTCGATATTTCAACATCTCATTCAAAAACACACAGTCCACGGAGTCGACACAAGACAAGACAGTAAAGGCTTATGTCATGCTTGAGCTGTAGTTAGACTGAAACTTGAAAGTTAAGTTGTACAACATAAATGAAATGTTTAGGTATTATTATTATTATTATTATTATTATTATTATTATTATTATTATTATAGTGTTGAGGATGCAGAAGATAGGGATAGGTGGAGAGAGATGATTCGCTGTGGCGACCCCTGAAGGGAAAAGCCGAAAGAAGAAGAAGATTATTATTATTATTATTATTATTATTATTATTATTATTTTGTTTTAGGTTGTACTATGTTTACGTTTTTTTTAAGTAATTAAGTTTTTTTTACTTATATATTTATATTTGCATTTTGAATGTAATATGTCAATTAAATGCACTACATGGATTCAGATTTTACTTAAATTTTTCTAAATAGGAAACAACTTAGTTGTTCATTTTAAGAGACCTGTCTTATTTTGTCTTGCATATTTAGTATTCCTCTTTAATAAAGAAAAAGTACTTTATCCAATTACTCGATTAATCTATGGAATAATCGGTAGAATATTCGATTACTAAAATAATCGATTGCTGCAGCCCTAAGCAGGACAGTGGTGAAGTGTGCTATAGGACAGACAGAGGAGTTCAAAGTGGAGGTGGGACTGCATCAGGGATCAGCTTTGAGCCCCTTCCTGTTTGCTATGGTGATGGACCAGTTGTCAGAGGAGGTCAGACAGGAGTCTCCTTGGACAATGATGTTTGCAGATGACATTGTGATCTGTAGTGAGAGCAGGGAGCAGGTGAAGCAAAACCTGGAGAGGTGGAGGTTTGCACTGGAGAGAAGAGGAATGATATTCAGTCGTAGTAAGACTGATTACATGTGTGTGAATGAAAGGGAGGGAAGTGGAACAGTAAGGTTACAGGGTGAAGAGGTGAAGAAGGTACAGTAGTACCAAGTACTTGGGGTCAACAGTCCAGAGTAATGGAGAGTGTTTTGAAAGAGGTAAAGAAGCGTGTGCAGGCAGGTTGGAATGGGTGGGAAAAGGTGTCGGGAGTTCTGTGTAATAGGAAAATTTCAGCAAGAATCAAGGGGAAGGTGTACAGGACAGTGGTGAGACCAGCCATGTTGTATGGTTTAGAGACAGAGCTGAAGATGTTGAGGTTCTCTTTGGGAGTGACAAGATTGGACAGGATTAGGAACGAGTACATCAGAGGGACAGCTCATGTTGGACGTTTGGGGGACAAAGTTAGGGAGGCCAGATTAAGATGGTTTGGACATGTTCAGAGGAGGGATAGTGAGTATACTGGTAGGAGAATGTTGGACATGGAGCTGCCAGGCAGGAGGCATTAGTTGGATGTAATTAATGAGGATATGAAGCTAGTGGAGATTATTCGCTGTGGCGACCCCTGAAGGGAAAAGCTGAAAGAAGAAGAAGAAGATTTACCATACTTTCCATTTTTAATGGAAGTACATTGTGTAGTATTACATTTAGTACTCAATGTAGGTATCTTGACGTCAAAACATCAAGTTGCACTAAAAGGAAAAAGGGTTCAAGGTCATTCTATTTCAAATTCAAGTTGCATCTGCAAATAAAGTCATTGACCAGTTCTACAGTTGAACAGACCTCCTAACAGGAAAAATGCAGACCCACTAACCCCTGAAGATCATACCAGATGATGTGTACCTTTCAGGGCAAAATGTGCATTGTATCATACAGTATGCACTGTACTTTACTGAACTGTGTAGTTCAGTTTCAACTACAATTTAACTATGTTGCAAAGTATCCACTCAGTTTCCTTGTGTTTTGTGCATACCAAGCTTTTTGTTATGGTTCTGCTCTACTGGTTCTCAAATGTTACAAGATTTTGAGATTGTGTTTTGGACCGTCTGCTATTGTTTAACAAATCTAATTTTAATCTCATCATTGTGACTGTGAGGTAAAGACTTAATTAATTGAAAATTAGAAGTTGAATATGTAAAAAAAAAGAAAAGTGGACGTTTATACAGTAGTGAAGAATTATGTTTATAGGTCTAGAGCCTATAGTGGCATGATGACCATGGTAAAATGAGGGATTGCAACTTTCCGTTTTTACTTGCCATTTCAATGATGCCAAAGAAGAATGAAGGAGCTTAAACTACATTTGTAACATTTCATAGCATCCCTCTGTGTCACACACTGAGCACTAAATGTAGCATACTATAATGGGTTAGCATGGGTCTGCAATGGAATGATCATCACCCCTGTGTCTTAGCTTTCCCTAGATTTCCTAAGTTGCCACAAAATGTTCACAATTGTATAATATAATAATTGTATAATATAGCTTTGTGTGATGTAAAATCATACTTTCCCTTCACTGAAACTAAGAAGCATAGCACAAATATTGTCCAGCATGAAAATTCCGCTGTGCACAAATTGAGGTCTATGATCATGGTTTGCCATGGCTGGCGTGGAAGAACTTGAGTGGCTTGCAAAGAGCTCTGATCTCAACCACACCTTGGAATGGGCACTGGATTATGGACTGGATACCTAGGTCTCTTAACTGGACATCATTGCAAGACCTCACTACTGCTCTTATGGCTGACTGGGCAAGCCTCACAGCCACACTCTAGTTCAAAGCCTTCACAATAGAGAAGGGGTTATTACAACACGGGGGACTAAATTTGTTTATGCTGGTAAGGTGTTCTCTTGGTGAACATTCTGCATGAATCTAATTGAGAATATACAAAAGTGAACAAATCAAGAGGACTATTAAAAATTTACAGTACATTACATTTATGGTTTTATGGTTTGTAGTTTTTGTAACTACAAACACATTCATGCCACAGATTGAAATTCAGGTAGCTAGACATGCTTGCTTGAACAGTCTTAATGAGTGAAACCATACTATCATACTAGTTGGGGAGGTTAGTACAATATGAAAATCACAAGACATTTTTTTAATAACAAAGTGTTAACTTAAGCTTTAGTCTTTTTTTGAAGATAGCTAAAGACTATACTGTTCAGACAGCTAGGGGAAATTTGTTCCACTACCTAGGAACCAGGACAGAGAAGAGTCTTGATTTATGTCTGCCTTGTACCCTGAGTAATGTTGGTTCCAATTGCCTAGTGAGTGCTTTAAGGTAGGTGGGAGTTGATCCATTTTTGAAGGCAAGCATTAGTGTTTTAAATCTGATTTGGCCAGCTACAGTAAGGACCTCCTAGGAGCCTGTTACAGAAATCCAGTCTCAAAATTATGTGTAGTGGATGTCCAGACATTAGTTGTCTGTTGGTAGCCCAAAGTTGCATACAGTGACAGATAATGACAGCTGAGATGTATCCAAGGTGCAAGACCTTGACATGAGGTTGCATATGAAGAGACAGACAGAAGCTCAGTTTTGCTGGAATTATTTCAGCTGATGATATTTCATTCACAATGTGATGTCTACCAGACATGCTAAGATCCACATGCCATGGCCTGGTGTATTGTGTGTATAAATATACACCAATCAGCCATAACATTATGACCACTGACAGGTGATGTGAATAACAGTGATTATCTCCTCATCATGACACCTGTTAGTGGCTGGGATATATTAGCCAGCAAGTGAACATTTTTCCTCAAAGTTGATGTGTTAGAAGCAGGACAAATGGGCAAGTGTAAAGATTTGAGCGAGTTTGACAAAGGCCAAATTGTGATGGCTAGATGACTGGATTAGTGCATCTCTAAAACTGCCATGTCATAGTCGCCACCCAGTCAGGGTGCCCATGCTGACCCCTGTGCACTGCCTAAAGTGTCAACAATGTGCACATGAGCATCAGAACTGGACCACAGAGCAATGGAAGAAGGTGGCCTGATCTGATGAATCACATTTTCCTTTAAATTACGTGGATGGCCAGGTGCGTGTGTGTGTGTGTGTGCACCTGGGGAACACATGGCACCAGGATGCACTATGGGAAGAAGGCAAGCCGGTGGAAGCTGTGTCATGCTTTGGGCAATGTTCTGCTTGGAAACCTTGGGTCCTGACATGCATGTGGATGTTACTTTTACACTTACCACCTACCTAAGCAGTGTTGCTGACCATGTACACCCTTACATGGAAATGGTATTCCCTTATGGCGGTGGCCTCTTTCAGCAGGATAATGCACTATGTCACAAAGCAAAAATGGTTCAGGAATGGTTTAATGGACACAACAGCAAGTTTGAGATGTTGACTTGGCCTCCAAATTCCCCAGATCTCGACCCAATCTAGTATCTGTGGGATGTGCTGGACAAAGAAGTCAGATTCATGGAGGCCCCACCTCGCAACTTAGAGGACTTAAAGGATGTGCTGCTATTTTGTTGCAGATACCACAGCACACCTTCGACAGATCAGGGCCGTTTTGGCAGCAAAAGGGGAACCAACACAATATTAGGCAGGTGGTCATAATGTTATGCCTGGTCAGTTTGTGTGTGTGTGTGTGTGTATATATATATATATATATATATATATATATATATATATATATACACACACACACACACACAATAGACCAGGCCATGACACTTGGATCTTATATATAAACTGACAACTATTCTAGGACTATGCTTCAGATGTTTGTGTTAGAATCCAAAGGATTTTGCATGAGATCCACTTGACATTTATATTACTACCAGGAATATCATAATGTTAGCCTATATGCATTTATGTATAATGTATAAAATAAGCAGTCTTGACTACAACTCTGTTATGCTGTCAACTATTCTGTTGTTTTTTTATATTTCTTAATAAATTAACTGACATATAACCTATTATGTAATTTTTATTGTCTTCAAAGATTGCAGTGACATGGTGTCACGCATTAAGGGCATGAAGATTCTCAAAAGGGCTGGTGGTGTTAAAGGCATGTGGACTAAAGACATGGGTGTCTCCACTGCGAAGGTGTATCTCTTCAATGGTACTGGGGAGGATACACTCTATGAGTTCAGTTCTGTGCGGGACTTCACCTCCTCCCTAGGCATCGCAGCAGGCAAAGCTGTCCAACTTCCCTCCTCCTGGCAAGGTATGGGTCATGCTGTGTACAAAAATCACCTGTATTATGTAAAGGTCAGTGAGGAGATAAAGTTGGTGAAGTTCGACCTACAGAAAGGTTCTGTGGTTGACAGTGCTGTCTTCCCAGCCAAAGACCAGCTCCCAGTCTACAGTCTTAATTCTGAGACCTACATTGACTTGGCTATAGATGAAGAAGGTTTGTGGGCCATTTATGCCACAAAGAATAATGAAAAACATGTGTCATTAGCCAAGGTTGACCCTAAAACTTTGGCCATTGAGCAGATGTGGGATACGCCTTGCTCAAGGGAGAATGCAGAGGCAGCTTTTGTAGTTTGTGGCACAGTCTATGTAGTCTACAACTCCAAGCTTCCCAGCCGCTCCCGTATCCAGTGTGTTTTTGATGTGAGTGATATGGTAACCAACGATGATGCTCCTACAGTGTATTTTCCAAAGCGTTCTGCCGCTCATTCAAGCCTCAAATACAGTCCCATGGAACAGCTAGTCTATGCTTGGGATGATGGGTACCAGATTCTTTATAAGTTACAAATGAAAAAAAAACTGGATGTGTAGACTGTAATGAAATGGCTTGCAACCAACATAAACAAAATCTGGTAAACCAGGTAAACACTGTTTTGATGTGCATTTATGTTGGAGGAGTTGCTGAGATTTTAGGACTAAACCTTAATCATTCATTGATCATGTATCCGTATAAATCAAGGAACCAGATATTTTAAATTTTCTACTATGAAGTCTTTGCAGGGTCAATAAGTATTACACAATGTTCATTTTATATGGGACTAAGTATATGTTTAAATCCTTGTTCTACTGTACTAGATACCAAAGACATCAGATCTTCAAAATGAAATACCTGTACACTAATTTGCAAATGCTTGGTCTTTATCCTTATATTAAGTTTAACCATTTTCCTTTCTGTTTCTTGTAAACAACTGACTGTTGAATCATTAAATTGTAATTAAAATAGAACAAAATCTCATTGTTATTGAATCATATTACTAAAACTTTAAAATACCACAGGCATTTAAAATGTCAAAAAGAAAATTAAGTTTAAGAAAATCTCAAGTAAACAAATGCCACACTATGTTTAACCACATTCTAAAAAATAAAAACTGAGATAACCAATTAAATCAATCAATTTAATCAAAGTATAAATATTGAAACAGAATTCAGAACTATAAATTCAATCCAAATTCTTAATATAAAAGTGAAATAATAGTTTGATAGTTTGTATCCTCTCTGGGTTCTGGGCAATAGAAAAAAATGTAATGTTCAAGTAATGTTTTCCTATTTACAACCTAAAGATAAAACAAAGAGTCACAAAGCTGGAGAGGAATATAAAAATATATATCATAATGTTTGCCAATCAGAAAGACCATCATTCAGAAATTGGGGGAAAAACAAAAAAAGTTTTAAAATCATAATATTCTCATTAAAGAATTTCACTTTTTTAATTTGATTTCAATATCTGATTTATCCTTGTGCCTCCTGGTGGTCCAGCATCAGGATCATTGCCGTGGCCTGGGTTCAATTCCTGGGTAGGGTGCTGAACCCAGCCACTGAAGAGTTGCCGGTCCCAAGCCTCGGTTAAATGGGAGGGTAGCATCAGGAAGGGCATCCGGTATAAAACCTGTGCCAAATCGAAACATGTGGACCAAATGATCCGCTGTGGCAACCCCAAATAGGGAGCAGCTGAAAAAACAGCATCATCTGATTTATCCTTGTCAAGGTTGTGGTGGCTCTGAAACCTCTCCTTGTAATAATGAGTGTGGCAGGAATACATCATAAATACGACATCAGTCCACAGTCAGCTTAATTCACACATGCAACAACAGGCAATTTATCTTAGCCAGGCCATCTACTGGCATATTATTGGGAGGTAGTAGGAAACAAGAGAAACCCATGTGGAACTATACTGTTTGCAATGATTAATTATGAAAATCACATTTTGCACTCAACTGTCATGACATACATTAATTAAGGACTGAATGATTCATATCTAACAAAAAAAAAACCCAGAATAATTAATATATTTTTTCAAGATTAAGCTATCTAATGTTATAGTTATAGACCTGATCAGAAATTACTGCAAACAGTGAAACAATGCTTTCTGATTGATTAATTGATCATTTTCTCAAATAATTTCAGTTTGGACCGATTTTGTTCTAAATGGTTCTATATGTTCAAACTGATTCTGGATAATTGGTTCCAAATGGTCTAAATGTGATCACACAGGTCTAAGCAAACCTGACAAATGGCTCTACCGGGAAAACAACCAAGTGTTAGACATAGCAGCTGAGAAGGTTTTGGACACTGGACAACTAATCAGTAAACAGCTGTAACATCATAAATGTTATCCATGAAACATAAATAACAGCCAATGTGAAACATGTATAGTGAATCAAAATTGCTTTAATTTTGCCAGATTATCTTACCTATTTAGCCTATAGCAATACTATAGCAATTTAGCACTCTATGGCAGTTTAAACAAAACAAAAAGTAAATGTAAGTACACTCATTTCTTTTTGATTATAGGTTTAAGTCACACTGTATAATAGTTAATCACAGATAACAAAAATAATTAAGAAATTTGCCTAGGCCAGTACTGGGGTATTTAATTCCAAATCAAGGAAACAGTACAGGAATTACAGCACCTGCACTACAGTGGGCAGGTATGGCTGCCAATGGAATTTGATCCTTCATATTTATTTAAGTGATCTACTTTCAAAAGCAACAGGATGAATTCTGAAGTGTAAAGGACTATATTACCTACACAGATTCAACCAAAACCTTCAAAACTCATTGGATATTCAGAGTGAAGGACAGCAAGTCAAAGAATATGTCGGAAGCAAACTTAAAAAAAACTTTTTTAAAGCAAAGTGGAATGTTCTGCATTGGCCTTGCCAATCACCTTACTTGAATCCAATTGTGTCAGGATCTGAGACTGGACAATAGGAGAAGGGGAGGACCCAGATGCAGGGAAGAGAGCACAAGCAGGGAATAAACTTAAATGTCTTTTTAATACATCCAAAAAATGAAGGTTTCAAAAAAGTAAATTCTAAAGAGCAAAAGTGGCAATTGTGCCCAAAAGTGCCCAAGTGGCAGTTCAAAAATAAATGTTAAGAAGTCCATACAAAAGGGCATCCAAACCAGGCTAAAAAAAAAAAAAAAAAACATAGAAAGGAGGTTGCTCAAATAAAGCAAAATAAATATATACTCAGAAAAGAGGAAAAAAGGCTGAACCAAGGTAACAGGAGAAACTGGAGACAAAACATCAAACAATGTGCAAAGTAACCGGAAAACAGAGCTACTACAAACAGGAAACCATGCACAGGTGATAATAATAATAACTGATGATGTGACAAGAAACAACAAAAAAAGGGCACAATGGGGGTCTCTAGTGGACAGCACGAGTCCATACTCCTGACAAACAGACCATGAATTTTAGGCAAATCGCCCCAGAGCAAGCAGGAACCAAAGGCATATCTATGGCTCAGTAAATCACTGACTGCGAAGAATTTGCAAGCAAGTATATGAAATTTAAATTTCTTTTACAATTTAAAATTCTTGGTTGCAAATCCTTTGCACCATTTGGATGTAAATCCCTCAAAATAAAAATGAAAGTCTGCAGTTTAAGGTCACATTTATTATTTATATTAGTTCAGCTTATTATACAAGTTCAACAAATATATATAGTGTGTTCGACAGATAAAATAACAATGACATTGTCAATGTCCAACTATTTGTGTATGTGAATAAACATTTGATAAAATATTCTGTGCATAAATTAAATCCATGTTTATTAACTTTTAACTTTATGCACTTTTAACTTTATATTAACTTTTAACTTATTAACTTTATTTTAAGCTTTATGAAGTTATCCAGTCAGAAAAAAGTGATAAGTGCTAAATCAAACAAACAATTCTTAATAATTCCTGAATCCTCTTTCATTCCATCTTCTTTGTGAGTGCTCTGTTAGCCACGTCAGTAAAACAAACATTATGACACAGGTCATCTCATGATCTGTGTGAATCTTTGTAACAGACTCCTAGTCTTTAAATCACTAGAATTGAACATAGGATACAGCTGTACAAAAATATTGCACAGAAGTACAGTTAAATGATTTGTTCATTTCGGAGTCAGTTGTCAGAACACTCCAAGCAGATTATTGGTATACCAAATCAACCTAAATTTAATTTTACAAATCTTTCAGAGTTTGTGCAAAATACTTTATGTCAGCAAGTTGGCTGATTCAGCACTAATGCATACTATTCATTCATTCATTCATTGTCTTCCGCTTATCCGGAGCCGGGTCGCGGGGGCAGCAGTCTAAGTAGGGATGCCCAGACCTCCCTCTCCCTAGCCACTTCCTCCAGCTCTTCCGGAGGGACCCCAAGGCGTTCCCAGGCCAGCCGAAAAACATAGTCTCTCCAGCGTGTCCTGGGTCTTCCCCGGGGCCTCTTCCCGGTGGGGCATGCCCGGAACACCTCTCCAGGGAGACGTCCTGGAGGCATCCGAAACAGATGCCCGAGCCACCTCAACTGCCCCCTTTCGATATGGAGGAGCAGCGGCTCTACTCCGAGCTCCTCCCGGGTGACAGAGCTCCTTACCCTATCTCTAAGGGAGCGCCCTGCCACCCTACGGAGGAAGCTCATTTCGGCCACTTGTATCCGGGATCTTACCCTTTCGGTCATGACCCAGAGCTCATGGCCATAGGTGAGAGTAGGAGCGTAGATTGACTGGTAAATCGAGAGCTTCGCCTTCCGGCTCAGCTCCTTCTTCACCACAACAGACCGGTACATAGACCGCATTACTGCTGCCGCTGCACCGATCTGTCTGTCAATCTCACGATCCATCCTTCCCTCACTCGTGAACAAGACCCCGAGATACTTAAACTCCTCCACTTGAGGAAGGACCTCCCCTCCAACCTGAAGGGTGCAAGCCACCTTTTTCCGGTCGAGAACCATGGCCTCGGATTTGGAGGTGCTGACCCTCATCCCAGCCGCTTCACACTCAGCTGCAAAACGCCCCAGTGCATGCTGTAAGTCCAGGCCTGAAGAGGCCAACATGACAACATCATCTGCAAAAATCAACAATGAAATCCTGTGGTCCCCAAACCGGACTCCCTCCAGCCCCTGGCTGCGCCTAGAAATTCTGTCCATAAAAACAATGAACAGAACCGGTGACAAAGGACAGCCCTGTCGGAGCCCAACATGCACTGGGAACAGATCTGACTTACAGCTGGCAATGCGAACCAAGCTCCTGCTCCGGTTATATAGAGACCAAACAGCCCTTAACAGAGGGCCACGGACCCCGTACTCCCAAAGCACCTCCCACAGAATGCCACGAGGGACACGGTCGAAAGCCTTCTCCAAGTCCACAAAACACATGTGGACTGGTTGGGCAAACTCCCACGAACCCTCGAGCACCCTGTGGAGGGTATAGAGCTGGTCCAGTGTTCCACGACTAGGTCGAAAACCGCATTGCTCCTCCTGTATCCGAGGTTCGACTAACGGTCGGACTCTCCTCTCCAGTACTCTGGAATAGACTTTCCCTGGGAGGCTGAGGAGTGTGATCCCCCTATAGTTGGAACACACCCTCCGGTCCCCCTTCTTAAAAAGAGGGACCACCACCCCGGTCGCCCAGTCCAGAGGCACTGTCCCTGACCGCCACGCTATGTTGCAGAGACGTGTCAGCCAAGACAGCCCCACAACATCCAGAGACTTAAGGTACTCAGGGTGAATCTCATCCACCCCCGGTGCCTTGCCACCAAGGAGCTGCTGAACTACCTCAGTGACCTAATGCCTAATGGAGAAGGACTATCAGATGGCCTCTGGGAAATTCTGGCAGACCGTTTGGCGCCTCAGAAGGGGTAAGCAGCTCTCTGCCAACACTGTTTATGGTGGAGATGGAGAGTTGCTGGTCTCGACTGGGGATATTGTCGGACGGTGGAAGGAATACTTCGAGGATCTCCTCAACCCTACTGACACGCCTTCTGTAGAGGACTCAGAGGCAGAGGACTCAGAGGTAATGCATACTACTATATCACTATTATGACAGCATTTCTCTCTGAGTACTTCTAATTCATTGTGCTGTAAATATAAATATTTTTGGGACCTTCAGTTGCATTTATTATGTACACAGCCAGAGGCTAACAAATAGCATAAATTATTTGGTTGGATTCTGCTGCAGATAATTATTACAATTATGTATGTATGTATGTGTATGGCTTTGATTAATAGTCCGAAAGCTGTGGATTACTGAAGCCATAAGAATTTTTCTATTTTTGAAGCATCTGTGTGTATATTGAAGAAGTAATTTTTACTTAATTTGTAAATTGAATGTCTATATAGTCATGAATGTATATTTCATGCTGGTGTTTATTAGCAGCACCAAAAGGTAAGAGTACATATGCATTAAATTCTTATGATTGTTTTATGTTATGTTATCTTGTCTTATTTTACCAGATTTCTTTGCTGGACACAGTAGTGTCTAGAACATGAAAGCATATTATTTTTAATGTATTTTATGTGTTTTAAAACACAATACACAATATGAAAAGCACAACTAGTTTTTCAGCTGTACTGTATGAGGTCTTAAACAGATGAATTAAACCAACAAGTCATCAGGTGAGAGGATCAAGGGCTTTGACACAACTTAATGTATTAAGAATGTATTTTCTTACACTAATGGTATACTGAATGTCTCTTTATAATGTCTCTTCTCTCCCTCAAAAGATCAGACACTTCAAAGTGGTTATCAAGTATTACCTAGCCAATCATGTTGTGTGAAGTGGTCATAATTAAACAAACCCAAGTGCATTTCCCCTGTGCAAGGTCTCATTAAATGAGATTCATATGCATCTTTGGGAAAGTGCACTTGTGATCTGGCAGTAAATAGATTTTAACATGGGGATTTGAACTGCCACATACTGTCCTTGGAAGGCAGGCTTCTACCTACAGGATTTCACCCTCATAATCATATCTGAGTGAAATTTTGATCTTGCCACAGGGTATGGCTGCACCATTCTTGAACAATTGCTCAGACTCCTGCACATGCCTTTTGTTAAAGAGCATTGATTCATTCATTCATTGTCTACTGCTTATCCGATCTATTCTCAGGTCACGGGGAGCCTGTGCATCTCAGGCGTCTTAGGCGTCATCGGGCATCAAGGCAGGATACACCCTGGACGGAGTGCCAACCCATCGCAGGGCAGATTCATTCACTCATGCAATCACACACTACGGACAATTTAGAGATGCCAATCAACCTACAATGCATGTCTTTGGACCGGGGGAGGAAACCAGAGTAGCCAGAGGAAACCCCCGAGGCATGGGGAGAACATGCAAACTCCACACACACATGGCGGAGACGGGAATCGAACCCCCAACCCTGGAGGTGTGAAGCAAACGTGCTAACCACCAAGCCTTTCTCAAAAACAAACATCCGATCACCACAAATAACAGGACTTCAACTAGCTGAGTGTAGCTGTGTTTCATTAAAGTCTTATTTACTTTGCAGTTATTCAAACCTTTCAAAGATGACATACAGTAAAATGTACACATAAGTAAAATATGTACATATAAGTATATACAGTAAAATGTACACATAAATGTTTTCATATTTTATGGTGGACAAAATGTCAACTCATTGACAACTTAGATAAGACACTATTGCTATCCAGATAATGAGTCAGCTCCTTAGCTACCATAGCTATGTTACTGGTGAGGTAGGGAGAAGGTAAGGAGAAGCATAGAGTAATGCTAAAGGTGCAAATGTGCACTTGACCATCTTGTGCAGGCAAAAGAACAAGAACATTGAAAAGCTCTAATTCCATAGATATTGAAAAACCATTTTGCTAGCTAAACATGTAGTTCTATTCTAATTTTCTTAAACAATCTCAACTGCTAATTCCAATGCATTTTTAGATTTTAAAGATTAATAAGTATTATTTTTATTATAAGAGATGATCTCCCTCTCCTTCTCACAACATGCTTGAGCCTGCCCAATCCCCACTTCCCATCCATCTCCCCATCCCCACTTCCCATCCATCTCCCCATCCCCACTTCCCATCCATCTCCCCATCCCCACTTCCCATCCATCTCCCCATCCCCACTTCCCATCCATCTCCCCATCCCCACTTCCCATCCATCTCCCCATCCCCACTTCCCATCCATCTCCCCATCCCCACTTCCCATCCATCTCCCCATCCCCACTTCCCATCCATCTCCCCATCCCCACTTCCCATCCATCTCCCCATCCCCACTTCCCATCCATCTCCCCATCCCCACTTCCCATCCATCTCCCCATCCCCACTTCCCCCACCATCCCCATCCACACTTCCCATCCATCTCCCCATCCACACTTCCCATCCATCTCCCCATCCCCATTTCCCCCATCCATCTCCCCATCCCCACTTCCCATCCATCTCCCCATCCATCTCCCCATCCCCACTTCCCATCCATCTCCCCATCCCCACTTCCCATCCATCTCCCCATCCCCACTTCCCATCCATCTCCCCATCCCCACTTCCCATCCATCTCCCCATCCCCACTTCCCATCCATCTCCCCATCCCCACTTCCCATCCATCTCCCCATCCCCACTTCCCATCCATCTCCCCATCCCCACTTCCCATCCATCTCCCCATCCCCACTTCCCATCCATCTCCCCAGCCCCACTTCCCATCCATCTCCCCAGCCCCACTTCCCATCCATCTCCCCAGCCCCACTTCCCATCCATCTCCCCAGCCCCACTTCCCATCCATCTCCCCAGCCCCACTTCCCATCCATCTCCCCAGCCCCACTTCCCATCCATCTCCCCAGCCCCACTTCCCATCCATCTCCCCAGCCCCACTTCCCATCCATCTCCCCAGCCCCACTTCCCATCCATCTCCCCATCCCCACTTCCCATCCATCTCCCCATCCCCACTTCCCATCCATCTCCCCATCCCCACTTCCCATCCATCTCCCCATCCCCTGTTGGTCTAGAATTTGCAGGTATGGCTTTGTCACTTGCTAGTTTGAAAGCAGGGTTCAAATACCTGTCATATGCCAGTCCTTAAAATCCCAATACAGAGTAACAAGCCAAAAACATACTGTCATTAACAGACAACAAAGATTTTACTGAGCTTTCAATTTGAAATTTATATTCATAACTTTTTGTACTTGGGGCACGGTGGCTTAGTGGTTAGCACGTTTGCCTCACACTTCCAGGGTTGGGGGTTCGATTCCCGCCTCCGCCGTGTGTGGAGAATGCATGTTCTCCCCGTGCCTCGGGGGGTTTCCTCCGGGTACTCCGGTTTCCTTCCCCAGTCCAAAGACATGCACTGTAGGTTGATTGGCATCTCTAAATTGTCCGTAGTGTGTGATTGTATGAGTGAATGAGAGTGTGTGTGTGTGGTGTGTGTGTGTGCCCTGCGATGGGTTGGCACTCCGTCCAGGGTGTATCCTGCCTTGATGCCCAATGACGCCTGAGATAGGCACAGGCTCCCCGTGACCCGAGTGTAGATCGGATAAGCGGTAGACAATGAATGAATGAACGAACTTTTTGTAATATGCCCCATTCAAAACAGTCTAATAATGAAAAATCAAATAAAATTTGGATTGTTTAGGAAGTTTGCATGGGCAAGAGTAAAAAGATTCACAATTTATTTGTATTGCTGTACAACATCCAACGATCTCAGAGAAAATCTCAAAAAGGAAGGGCCACGATCATTTGTAACACTGAGATTTCATAAACATGATTCAAACAGAAACAAAGCAAGAAAAACATTGTCACTCATTGGCTGCATTACAATGCCTGAACAGGACAAATGATCAAGGTCTGCCTAAGCTAGTTCTTAGCCTTGAGTCTCTCCATCTCGTCTACAATGCATTCTGACCCTCTAACAATTTGCACACACAATCTCTGGTCACAAACAACTTATAATCACGCACACAGAAGGTCAGAACTTCTTCCTTTAAAATTCTCCATCACAATTCCGTCCTTTTGTCCTTGGGAAAACACACAAAAATGTGTTGTGGCTTGGCATGGGAGCTTGCCACGTCAGCATCAGCGCAGGACAGAGCATGGAACAGGGCCTGAAACAAGGATTGAGCAAAGCTTGGGAGGCCACCGCATCACCATGGAACAGGGCTTGGCACAGCACTTGAGAGGATGCAATACCAGGCCTGAAACAGGGCATACAACAGGGCATGGGAGGCCACCATGTTCTGTGCATGTCCACATTTCATCCAACTTAAATGAATTTCATCACAGCAACTCAGAATGTAAGTCAGTACTGTTCATAGTCATGTGCCTGTATGCACTTCTGACAACATCTGGGCATACTCCTGATGAGATGGCGGACGGTGTCTTGGGGGAACTCCCACCAGACCTGGATTAGGGCATTAGTTTAGGGCATGTTAGAGCTCCTGCATAATTTGTAGTGTCACTTGCTGGCTTTGGATGGTCTGATACACAATGTCCCAGAGGTTCTCAATTAGATTCAGGTCTGAGGAATGCCATCAATGCCTTCATCATCCAAAAACTGCCTACACACTTTGGCCACATGAGGTCAGGCATTGTCATGCACCAGGAGGAACTAAGGGCCCTCTACACAAGCATAAGTTCTGACAATAGCTCTGAGAATTTCATTTTGGTTCCTAAGAGCAATAAGGGTGCCATTTACTAGCATGTGGATGTCTGTGCAATCCTCCAAGGATATTGTTCCCTGGACAATCACTGACCTCCCAAACCAGTTATGTTGAATGATGTTGTAGGTAGCATAATGCTCTCTGTGGCATCTCAAGACATCTGTCACATGTGCTCAGTGTGAACCTGCTCTCTAATGTCACCCTCATAGAATCTGTTTCTGACAGTTTGGGCTGTGGCAGTGCTCCTCCTCACCCATCTATCAGTATCACTTTCATGCATGTGAAACTGTACTGGGAGACACACCGAACCCTCTTGTGATGGCACATATGGATACGCCATTCTGTAGTAGCTGGATTAACTGTGGGAATTGATTAAGTTGCAGGTACTGGCTCATGCTTGCAGTGACAATGGCCTTAACAAAACACAAAACTATAGGCAAATCAGTCAGGAAGGATAAGCAGAGAGTAATTGTCTGTGGCCACCCCCTGCAAAAACATTGCCTTTTCTGGGTTGTCTTGCTGTTGCCTCTTCAGTGCACCTGTAGTCACTTTCATTTGCAGCAAAGCAGGTGAAATCACTTCTGCTTCCTAAATGGATAGGTAGAAATCCCTAAGGTTTAATTGAGTTGGTGTTATACTGTGATGATTAAATGTTCCTTTAATATATATAAGTAGTTGAGTAGATCATTTAGTTATGTCAACAATACTTCTTAATGTTCTAAACATATAAAACATGACTGAGTCAAAGCAAAAAGACCATTCAGTACAATAAAGTTCTCTGCACATTTTTTAGTTTACTCACTTTGTCTGAGACTAAGTCAAGCTTGTTTGACTACTGGAACATCCAGGCAGTTAAGTCTTACAATAATCTAACCTAGAGGTAAAAAAGGCATGAACTAGTTTTTTTTTTGCTATGTGTAGTGATGCTATATTTCTTATAATTTGTTTTATCTTAATAAATTTCAAAAATTTTAATTTTACAACTAATTTTACTCTGAGATAGCATATATAAACAAAAACGGCCTATAACAGAACCTCGTGGAACATCAAACTTTATTTTATTACTTGTAGAGAAATCACCATTTACAGCTACAACTTAATAACTATCAGTCAAATAAAACCTCATCCAGGAAAGAGCTGTTCTTGTAACTCTAACATTTTCTAGTCCAATGATAAAGAATAGTATGATCAGTGGTTTCAAAAGCAGTATTAGGTGAAATAACACAAGCAAGGAAACACAACCCTGATCAGAGGTCAGTAGTAGGCTATTAACCACTTGCACTGTCTCTGTTAAATCCTGACTGATACATTTCATGAATGCTATTCCTATGACTATAAATGTTGTGCTTTTCTAGGAACTTTGCAATTAAAGGGAGGTTTGATTGGTCTATAATTGGACAGATGACAGGGTTTTTCAGGGGTTTGTTAAATGCTAGTTTAAAAGATTTATGTACATAGCCAATGCTAAGGGAAGAATAGCCTGAATAGACTACCATTAGTATAGCTCCTTTTTTAACCTTGTGTTTATCAATAATTTATTGAAGGGAAATCTCATGACTAGATAAGTTGCATTATCTGAGGAAGTATCTCCACTGAGGAAGTCAACCACATAAGTAGTTAGATGGCAACTTTTACAGAAGTTTTCATATTTTCTGAATGCTGAGCACAACAGATATGCACATTGCACAGTTATCTCCTGGGAGGACTGCATGCTATCATGTCTCTGCATGCTATGTTGATCCCCTTTTTTTGGAATTCAGCAATTAAATCTGTGTACGTATGAAGTTATGACTAATGTTCCTGGGATTAGCAAGTTATTTGATAAGTGGTGTCCAATTTGCCTAAACAGCAGCTGACCCAGACAAGGTTTCAGTTTTGTAATTTCAGAGTTCTTGTTCTCTGATATAACCATATATATATGAAAGTTGTATAACTAACTTTCATAGTCACAAAGCTACACTCATGGTTCAGAATTTACAGCAAATAAAACTCATACAAAAATATTGTTTCTGAATAAAAGTATAGGTTTTTATTCATATTGCTGCTTGAATTAAAGAACAAAAGTGCTTGTAAATGTCATTATGTGTCAAAAGTACTGTGAGTTAGTGCAGTTAATAAACAATTCATATTAAGGAAAACTAAGCGATTGCAGACATGTTAAGTGTGTTCATTGTCTTAACAACAACAGCATGAACTTCCAGTATTTTTGTTACTTTACAAAATTTGAACGTAAGTCCAATATTAAACGGTCTGTCACAAAAAGAGAAAATGAGAGCTATTACTTCCACCTTTGAAAGCCATACATGAGTTTTTTTTGTCTAGTTTATTCTCTGTCATCGTTTTAGTGAAATTGTTCCTTGGCATAAGATGGGGTGGGGGTAAATACAGACAAAATTAAATGTGGTTAAATTTATTTGTTCAAAACATGATATGATACATGTAGTTCATGAAGTGTGGCTTTTTTGTTTTTCATGTATTGAATATATTTTGTATAATAACTTTGTCAATCAAGTAATGGCTTTGTGAATCAACAATTTTATTCACAGAAATTGTTTATCTGTCACTTAGTCAAATATTTGATGTGTAAATTGAATTAAGAGTTTATTTTTTATTCATATAGGGCAACAAATGTCAACAGAGAGCACAGTGAAAACTTTGATCTGTTAATTGCAATGACTTGTTTAAAATTACATTTATGGAATTTGGCAGACGCCCTTATCTACCAATGAGTACATCAATACTGGTCCTCTAGGACACATACTAAGGAACTGTTTGCATCAATACCGCCTCCACAGACCCTTCCCACTTCTCACACCTCACAATTATAACTAAGGAAAACAAGTTACTTATTACAAATGAAAAAAAAACACTTTATGTTAAAGCAAAGAGTAACACATTAGACTATGTTAGCTGCCTTGTTTAGGATGCAGTACTGGGTTTGTCATTTTGACAGCATCATAGTTAATTAAAGAGGTTTTATTTGTAGTAGACTGTTTGATATTTGCTTATTTCCAAGAAATTCATTTCTCTCAAAACCTCTCTGAAGTTCTCGTTAGCTTTCTAATGTGCACATATGGAAAACTAGCTAACCAGCTAAAATACAAAGCCAGCTACATATTTATTAATGCACCCCAACCTTGTGGTATAACAGAGTTAAGAATAAATTAATTTGAAAAACTGACTGAAGTTTTATTTGGTTTGTGATTTAAACCCTACCTAAAAATAGATTTTGATTCATAGCTCAGTACTACCTCTACTTAGCTAGCAAGTCTTTAGGCTGTCTCGTGTTCCTGTGTGAGCCAGCCAACATTTTTGGTATAGTTACACACAAACAACAAATAGATACCAATTCAGGTCAGACTCAAAAACAGCTCAAAACTGTAAAAATGCAAAAATTAACAATGTCCACTTGAAATTCTTTCTTAGGATGTTTTGCATGTGGTACAAAAGTTTTCTTCACCCCAACATCCTGCATCACATGGTATCACAAGGAGTCTTATAATATTAGTTAGATGTGCTCAACTCAAGTGAACATTGGCATTCATAGGAAATGTTTCTTTAAAATCCTTAATATAATAAAATATTATACACAAATACTGGGCTGTACTTATTCTTTTAATTAGTTCAAAAATTAGCATTAGCATATGACAGAATATTGCTGGTAGTTGGAGCATTTCAGGTTAATTTAGCTTTAATTATCTGAAAAAGATAATGCAACTGACTGCTGTTGATATTTAGAAATAGCAAATAAGGATCTTTCTATGAAGCTTTCTCTCTGCAGCAAAAATAGTTTAAACTGTTTTTATGTTTTTTTCGTAATCTATTAAGTATTAGCTTGGACACTGACAATTACAGAAATGGAGAAAAAAAGTTAAGAAAAGAAAATGGCAGTTCCAGATGTTACAGGCTCCTTCTATTTGGCTTGTCAAAACATTCCAGTCGAAGTGAGCACAAAGTATGAGCTTCCTCCCTCTCCGTGCACTTATACCACACACACTCACAGGCAGCAGACTAGAACTTTCCCTTTTTGGATCATGAATGTTCTTCGGTTTTTCGTTGTTTTACTTGGTGGACTGGTTGCAGCACAACAACAGGCCTTAATGGACTACTTAGAGACGAGACTGCTTGCAATTGAGGTAAGCTTGCCTGTGCTGCTGTTGCCTGTGCTCCCAGCTATACCAGCACATCCAGAAATCGAAAGAGGCTGGCTTTAACTGGAATAAGAGGCACACTCAAAGGCATTTCCATTTATATGTGCATGCACGAGTCTTTGTGACTGCAAACTGAATGGTTGACCACCTCTGTTTATTATTTCACTTCTTAAAAGTGTCTTGCAGTGATAACACAAGTCTACTCATATACAGACACACAGATGTACGGACATATAATGTAGAATTTCATATTCTACCTTTTTCTTTTTCTGCTCTTCCCCAAGTCCACGTCTTTCCATTTTCCCTCCCCATCTCCTTCAGTCTCTTGGATCTCCTAAAATGTTAGAATGGTTACTGTGCATTTATGCTCCAAATATTCAAATCATTTTTTCCAAAGACTCACAGATGAATTAAGTTTCTTGTTTTGCAAAAGGTTATGAAGCCAATCATAAAGGTATCAAGCAATGTAGAGGACAGAGTATGAATCCTCAGATGTTATAAACATAATGTACAAAAACAAATATGAGTATTGAATTAAGTAATGAATTAATATAGCAGAAGCTATAAAAGCTATATCATGGATTGTTCTCAAAAGGCAGTTAATTTAGATTTTATTTGCACTTGTTTAGAAATCAACAGTAAAAGTTCTCTAAGCATTTAAGCAAGTTTAAATTTGTGTGACTCTTTCTTTATTGCAAGGATCGTATCTCCTTGTGGCATGAACAGACAAGCCGCTACACTTCAGAGCTGCGTGAGCTTAAGCAGCAGATTGGAGCTCAGCTTGAGGGCCTAGACAAGAACAAAGAGACACTGAGGAGTGAGCTGGATGCAGTGGGTGTCCGTGTTGACCGGGTGGAGCGCGAGATGGATTATCTCGAGACACAGAATGGAGCACAGCCCTGCGTAGATGTGGATGACAAGCTGGTGGAGCAGCAGGTGACTGTGGCCAAAGAGAGGAACAAGTCCAAATATGCCAATCTCACAGGTATAAATGTTCTATGAAAACATAGATTTTTATTTCAGTTACATACATTCAACATGAAAAAATGAAAAAAGTTAATTTTTTTCCAGAAAAGTGTGGGGCATAAAGGGCATTTTTCAACTCAACAAAGATATTTTTAACTCCTATTCATACACAAAAAAGCAATATGAAGCAATGAACATGTAAAGTAAAGATTTCAATAATTCAGGCAGGTGTATTTTAAAATAACTGATGCCAAGATAAAGGTAAAAAATTTTTTGGGCCCAACAGGTCAACAATGACAGGCAGTTTGAATGAGTTTTAGTGAGGCTGGTGCGAATAGCATAGAAGGTGTTCAAGCATGTTTTTAGAAATCTTCTTGGGAAATATTGAGAACCAATCTAGGTACAACTGGAAGACTTCAGCGATTTAAGCATACAAAACCATCGGGTTAATTGTGTTCCTAAAGATTAATTTTTTGCATTCACATTCACTGCATTCACTGTGCAAAGAAAAGCATCAAATAGCAAATAATTTAATAGTACAATATCACCAAAGTTACACAGGACACATCACACATAGTAGCCTGAACATATTTCAAATTTCATTTAAAATCTTAAGACCATTTACCATACTTTCCATTTTTAATGGAAGTACATTGTGTAGTATTACATTTAGCACTCAATGTAGGTATCTTGAAGTCAAAACATCAAGTAACATCACTAAAAAAGGGTTCAAGGTCATTTTATTTCAAATTAAAGCTGCAGCTGCAAAGAAAGTCATTGATCAGTTAGACCTCCTAAAAGGTAAGAGTACATGCATTCATATGCATTACATTCTTATGATTGTTTTATGTTATGTTATCTTGTCTTATTTCACCAAATTTCTTTGCTGGACACAATAGTGTCTAGAACATGATGGAGACAATACTAGTTATTTTTAATGTATTTTATGTGTTTTAAAAGGACACAATATGAAAAGCACAACTAGTTTTTCAGCAGCACAGATACTGTATAAGGCCATAAACAGATTAATTAAACCAACAAGTCATCATAATAATACCTGAGTGAAATTTTGATCTTGCCACAGGGTATGGCTGCACCATTCTTGGACAATTGCTCAGACTCCTGCACATGCCTTTTATTAAAGAGCATGTGAGCTAAAATGGTTCTGTGTGTGCAGATCAGCTGACTTCACACACTCGATTAACTAAAAATTTTAATGGACTTACCAGTCCATGGTAATGCCATACAAGTTCACATTTAGCGCTTGAATAACTGCAACTTAGGTAACCTTTCTCAAAAACAAATAACGGCTTCAAATAGCTGAGAGTAGCTGTGTTTCATTAAAGTCTTATTTACTTTGCAGTTATTCAAATCTTTCAAAGATGACATACAGTAAAATGTACACATAAGATTCTTTTCATAATTTATGGTGGACAAAATGTCAACTCATTGGCAACTTAGATAAGACACTATTGCTATCAAGATAATGAGTTAGCTCCTTAGCTACCATAGCTATGTTACTGGTGAGGTAGGGAGAAGGTAAGAAGAAGCATAGAGTAATGCTAAAGGTGCAAATGTGCACTTGACCATCTTGTGCAGGCAAAAGAACAAGAACATTGAAAAGCTCTAATTCCATAGATATTGAAAAACCATTTTGCTAGCTAAACATGTAGTTCTATTCTAATTTTCTTAAACAATCGCAATGGCTAATTCCAATGCATTTTTAGATTTTAAAGATTAATAAGTATTATTTTTATTATAAGAGATGATCTCCCTCTCCTTCTCACAACATGCTTGAGCCTGCCCAATCCCCACTGCTGGTCCAGAATTTGCAGGTATGGCACTTGCTAGTTTGAAAGCAGGGTTCAAATGCCTGTCCTATGCCAGTCCTTAAAATCCCAATACAGAGTAACAAGCCAAAAAATACTGCCATTAACAGACACTGAAGATTTTACTGAGCTTTCAATTTGAAATTTATATTCATATCTTCTTGTAATGGGGGGCATGGTGGCTTGGTTGGTTAGCATGTTTGCTTCACACCTCTAGGGTTGGGGTTTCGATTCCCGCCTCCTGCCATGTATGTGTGTGGAGTTTGCATGTTCTCCCCGTGCCTTGGGGGTTTCCTTCGGGTACTCCGGTTTCCTCCCCCGGTCCAAAGACATGCATTGGAGGTTGATTGGTATCTCTAAGATTGTCCGTAGTGTGTGATTGCGTGAGTGAATGAGAGCGTGTGTGTGCGCCCTGCGATAGGCTGACACTCCGTCCAGGGTGTATCCTGCCTTGATGCCCGATGACGCCTGAGATATGCACAGGCTCCCCGTGACCCGAGAATAGATCGGATAAGCGGTGGACAATGAATGAATGAATGAATCTCTGGTCACAAACTAAAAAAAACTCTAATCACGATCAGATCTAATCAGATCAATCTAATCAGAACTTCTTCCTTTAAAATTTTCCATCACAATTCTCTCATTTTGTCCTTGGGAAAACACACAAAAACACACAAAAAAGGTCAGTGTCATACACATCACAAAGCTGAACTTGACGTACAATCTCATATCTGTGTATCATTTCTCTTTACAGGGTTGCAATAAACACTTCATAAAAACATGATCTTTGCTGTTTTTGTGGGGACAGGATAATAAAAAATGAAAAAGCAATGTACAGTTCTTATCATGTCATATTTACAGGTCACATGTGATGTCAGCATGCTATTGGACTCTGTCTGTATATACTTCTCAGCAGTGTCTGGTTCTAAGTCAGTCTAAGTAGGATCTGGTGGCCAATCAGAGAAAAAGTTATCTTCAAACAGAGGTGTCCAGTGTCACTGTCAGTGTTGTCTAATTTCAAGAGTTGGCACTTGTCTATGATGTCAGATGTGTCTGAATGAGTGTAGTTGGTTGTCGCATCTACCAATTATTAGTCACTACTGTCAGTTCTGCAGTCAGTATATACTTGTTGTCTAGCTGATTTGGTATTGTATATGTCTGCCTTTGCAGATGAACTTTAGTAGAAATGACTATAGGTCGACCATACGTTATTTTCTTTAATTGTAACAAGAGCACTTGTGATTACTTCTTCAAACAGAGCTGCTTCCTCTCTCGAATGGCAGTAAATTCTCTGGAACAGGATGGGTGTTAGACTTGTCATTGCAGGCTTCACGGCCATTTCTTCCGACCCAGACAGTTTACGTGTAGTGGAGAGTCACCAGTCCCAGTCACCGCCAGGCTTTTCCTTAAGAAATCCTTCACCACCACCCAATCACCTAGCTTGAGATCTGTTTGTGCAGATCTGTTTTCATAAACCTTGGTGATTTGAGACAAAACAGAAGACAAGTTTGCACAATAACACAGCATTTCAACATTAGTACTTAGCAATAGGAGTCTTCTTCTTCTTTCGGCTTTTCCCTTCAGGGCTCGCCACAGCGAATCATCTCTCTCCACCTATCCCTATCTTCTGCATCCTCAACACTTGCACCCATTAGCTTCATATCCTCATTAATTCCATCCATATACCTCCTCTTTGGCCTTCCTCTTTGCCTCCTGCCTGGCAGCTCGATGTCCAACATTCTCCTACCAATATACTCACTCTCCCTCCTCTGAACATGTCCAAACCATCTTAATCTGGCCTCCCTAACTTTGTCCCCCAATCGTCCAACATGAGCTGTCCATCTGATGTACTCGTTCCTAATCCTGTCCAATCTTGTCACTCCCAAAGAGAACCTCAACATCTTCAGCTCTGCTACCTCTAGCTCTGACTCCTGTCTCTTCCTCAGTGACACTGTCTCTAAACCATACAGCATGGCTGCTCTCACCACTGTCCTGTACACCTTCCCCTTGATTCTCGCTGATATTTTCCTATCACACAGAACTCCCGACACCTCTCTCCACCCATTCCAACCTGCCTGCACTCGCTTCTTTACCTCTTTCCCACACTCTCCATTGCTCTGGACTGTTGACCCCAAGTACTTAAACTCCTGTACCTTCTTCACCTCTTCACCCTGTAACCTTACTGTTCCACTTCCCTCCCTTTCATTCACACACATGTACTCAGTCTTACTACGACTGAATTTCATTCCTCTTCTCTCCAGCGCAAACCTCCACCTCTCCAGGTTTTCCTCCACCTGCTCCCTGCTCTCAGGGAGTCGCTCTTCCTGACTTCATCCTTTCTAATCTTATCTACTTTCTGTTCCACAGAGTTCACCCCTTCTACTCTTTTTTCCCTCTCATCAGATCCTCAAAGTACTTCTTCCATCTCCTCTGTACACTCTCCTCA